>PVHP010040905.1:0-16149 GCA_004024765.1 Zapus hudsonius | reverse complement strand
TCTGCCAACCGGGCACTGGGTGACCCTTCATTTATTTCCATTGACTAATTCATAATTAAGCCCTCTGTTTATTTGTTTATAACCTAGGCTGAACATCTATTTACATTTAATTAACACTTCACATAGCCTGTTTAAAACCTATAAATGGAGTGACTTTAACGATATGCTACTTGAGTTTTCCATGACTTGTAAAACTTTCACACACGGATCTGCCTGCACATGACTCACCTCCCATCTGTTGGACTGCAGCTGCAGCCTCCGAGGCTCCGTTAGAGCCTTTTTTCCTCCAGATCGAAGCATTTCTGTTTCAAAGCCAGCCGACCTCTCCTCTCGGCCACACCGAGGGGAACCCCTTTTCCCCGAGGAGGAGTTTCCAGATTTTACAGTCCCATCTCCCCCAAATTCTAACACTTTTGCTCCATCCCAAACTGAACCCCATCTACCTTGCACACATGGGTCAACAAAGCATTTCCATCTCTGCCATCAGCTCCGTCCTAGACTCTTTAAAAGAACCTCGCTGAGCCGAGTCGTAAAGCGCCCAGGCTTCAAAGTGAATTCTAATTTTGAAAGCGCAAGACAAATGCTCCCTTGGCCTCCATGCCCATCCTGGACGAGCCACTGTTTGGCGTCTCTAGCCCAGCTTCTCAGAAAGACAGCCCGGGCTCGCAGAGACATTTTTCTTTTTCCTGGAGCTACTACACCTTCCCAAGCAAGGCTTGAGGAGGAGGAGTTGTCGGAAGACAGCCGATCTGCGGCTGCGGACCCCGGGATCTGCGAGCAGAGCCAGCCCGGGGCGATGTCAAGTGCGCGGCGCGCGCGAGCCTCTCCATCCAAACCCCGGAGGGCTCGGGGACTTTACCTGGAAACCCCGCTTTCCTCGTGGCTGCCGTCCTCCTCGTCGCCAAGCCGAGTCCCGGAGTCTCGCTCGGAGAGGACCCCACAGCTCCGGCGAGGCAGCCTTCGCCTCTTAATCCCCACTCGAACGTGATGACACGCACTCACCCCAACCATCTGTTGCCCGCCGCCCGGGAGCGGAGCGCAGCGGAGCCTCGGAGCGCAGCGCCGGCTCGCCGAGCGCGGAGCGGGGAGCCGCGGCCAATCGCAGCGCCGGCGGGCGGTCTCCGGCCCCGGGAGGCGGGCGGGGGGCGGTCGGCTCCCAGGCTCGTAACCTGAGAGTTTTCGGGGGAGAGAAAGGACGGCCATAAAAACAGGGGGCGGGGGAGTGGGAGGTGCCGCCGGGAAGGTAGAGGGAATGGATGATTCCGGTGGCCACTTGCGCGTTACTTTTCACAAGTCCCGGGCCCCTGGGGGACGTGGCCGGGGGGCGCAGGGGACCCCCGGGAGGATGCTCAGAAGCCCTCCACCTCTTTTACAGCCGTCTCCTGGGCACCCCACGGACCCCCCATCCCTCCCCTCCCTCTCCACCTCCCCGGAGAATAAAGATCGGCGGTGTCACGCTGAGAGGTGTTAACCCGGGGAGTCGTCGGCACCGAGATGTGACATCTACATTCTGAAATCTGAACTCCTACCTTTGATGAGACGGGCCGCCTGCGGCATTCCTGGAAGGGCGGGAGCCCGCGGGGGAGGGGGCGCTGCTCCCGGCCCCGATGCCTCCCTTCCCACTTCCAGCTGAACTTCAGAAATGGTCCAGGAAAACTACTTCTGTGAAACAGCACGCGCTCCCAGAGATAGAGGTGGATCTCTTGGTCAAAGCACTCACTACCAGAAGGCTGAACGCTGCCATTGATTATTTTTATTGGCTTCTAGTTGACTGCACTTATAATGTCCATATAGCTCAAGCAGCTCATTAACATTTTGCTTTGAAATGTTTTCAATTTGGGGTCTTTTTAATACCTCTTTCTCATGTGCAGCTTTTTTTTTTTTTGTAGTTCTCTGGACTATTTTTTAAAACTAATTACATTGATAGCCTGAATCAGGGAATGCTTCTGCATGTTACAGTATGTAACAAGCTACCTGGAAGTAAATTCATTACTTGCAAATCTTACTATTTCAAAAATTTCATCAGACATGCAAGGAATTTTGATCATCTTAAAGAGAAAAGAGGAATTTTAAATGCAGTCAACCCCCGACAGGCTCTGTCGCAAGCTGAGATTTCAGCTCTTGCACCTTTTGAGTTTATTTTGATGTAAGAAGATGGTTGCTCAGGAGGAAATACAGTTTTAACTTTCCTAGATCGTTAAAATTAAGATTATAAATAGTTTTCCAATAGTTGGAGTACCAATGTCATAAAACAATTATTTCAACATTGGCTTGGTTAGCTAGGTGTTTGTGTGTGTGTGTGTGTGTGTGTGTGTGTGTGTGTGTGTGTGTGTGTGTATGATTATAGTAAGATACTTAAAATTACTCCTCAATTTTAAAAAATTCCTTCTGCTACAAATTTTTAAAGCATGGAATTAGGAACATATTTCTTTAATATAACATTTTTTCCTATAACTGGATTATATAGAAGAAAGAAAAAAGGAGGAGGAGACTGGAGGCAGAAGCCCTGATATTACTTGCTCCTTTTCTTCCCAGAAGTGATTATGAGGTGTCTGTTTCACAATATATAGTAAATTCCACAAACCACAGCTCCCAGTTGACCAAATCCAGATACATTATCAACACAAACATTTTCGACAATGGCCAGTGGCAGGACAGGCCCAAGGTTTCCCTGTGGCACCATAAAATTTTAATAGTGCCAATTATTGTAAGGCAATTTTATTCCCTTTTTTGTGTTTGTGTGTGTGTGTGTGTGTGTGTGTGTGTGTGTGTGTGTGTGTGTTGAGGGGGTAATCCAACCAGACCCCTGTCTGGAAATCTGGCTTACTTTAATTGAATAGATGTTCAAGACCCTGGAGACATTATTAAGGTAGTTTGCATCCTCTTAAACTGTAAATTGAGTTACAAAAGTAAAATTTTAAGAAACTGTAAAGGTGTTAAATTAATATGTTTTATCCACCTTGTGCTTATAAATCACTGTCTATGAAACATTGCCCAAGTGGGCCTGGCTCTGACCTACATTATTGTTGGAAGTACTTTTTAATGTGAACATTTTATTCTCTACTTCTTGTAAGCCTTTTCATTAAAATCTCAGCAACTGCTTCTCTTTTATTGATAACTTCAGCCATACATTCTGTTTAAAGCACAAGGAAGCAATGGGTCCTGGCCCTACCTACTCTTCCTGGTGCCTGCGCAGGCCACCTTTCAAATGGCTTGTAAAATGAGTCCACAAAGACACATTCCCTCTTGTCTGGGTGTTCCCTCTGTGTTCCGAAATGCTTTTGTTATGGAAAATCAACTTAAACCCAAACCTGGAGCTGGTGCTGGAGGCTAAGGTCCCAGCTCCCCTCTCCCTGCAGCCAGCTTTCCTACGGCACTGTCAATGGAGAAGTTGAGAATTTTCCATTACTTCCCTTCCTTTCTCCTTGCCATCTGCAAACAGTTTATTTTTTAAGGAAAAAAAAAAGTGAAATTGATTCTGTCTTAAAAGACCTAAACTTAAACTCCAGTGCATTCTAAAAGATGGTCTCCAGCGTTTGGAAATCAGCATGAACAGCCTCTTCTGGACAGAGTCCCTTCGTCCTAGGAATTCAGTCAAGACACTCCGAAAATGAAAGATTAATTGTAGGTAACGGTGATATTGAAGAATAGCCCCCCTATTCTGTTCCCACAGTTAAAATGTCCCTTTACTTATTAGCTCCAATTAGTTGTCATGGTAACCGGCCAGCCCTTGTAAACCCCGCACTCTGAGCGACTCTCATCTTTGTCTAGACTGCTCTCCATCCAGCCTTCTCTCCCCACAGATGGTGGTTTAGCTGAGTCTCTATCTACAGCCATATCTTTCGCAGACGCATAGCCAACATATAAACGCCTGTGCTCACTTTCTTGGTTTTTTTTTCTGTTTTTTTTTTTTCCTAGCACAATGGTGGCCAAGGGAGAAGGGAAGTGGCATTTAATCCCCCAGCTAGAGCGCGTGCATCTGCTGGCACACTAATTTTTGCCTCTTTTGGTTATTGTTTCTTCCAGTCTTGTTCTATTATCAGCTGTTTGCCGCTCGTAATTTCTTTTCAGGGAAGCCAATACAGTATAATAAAAACCTCATTAAACAGAAACACCTATCAGCCTTGGAGAAAGCCCTAAACTATCCCTTTTGGTTAAAAGAGCCATTAAAGTGAAAAAGAAAAACCACTTGTCATGCTTGATAAAATGAGAACAAAGCCAACATCAAGGTTTACCAAAGCCAGGGGGCTAACACGAAGATTTAATGCACTCAAGCCATTGGTGGCTCTTTCTCCCTCCGGCTGCCAGTTGGCCAAGAGTCCCCACAGGAGCACAGTGAGCCAGAGGGTGCTGGCCAGAGAGGGGACCTTTCAGCTCAGAGCGATCAGCAGGCCTGTAATGTTGCTGGAGTCCCTGAAGATAGGTCTGATGACCAGGGGAAGGGTGAGCCAGGGAAAGGACAGAGGACCTTCCACATATGCTTGAAATGGTGAAAACTCAGCCAGCCAAGGATTGTTCCAATTTATGTGTACATGATTTCTTTGCACCCAGTCATTTTTAAATTTTGTTTAGTTTTGTTGTTTTGTTTAGGTAGGGTCTCACTTTAGCCCAAGCTGACCTGGAGCTCACTCTGTAGTCCTAGGCTGGCCTCAAACTCACAGCGATCCTCCTACCTGTGCCTCCCAAGTTCTGGAATTAAAGGTGTGCATCGCCATGCCTGGTCATTTTTATTTTATTATTTATTTTTAAGCAGGGTCTAGCTCAGGTTGACCTGGAACTCACTCTGTAGCCCAGCCTGGTCCCAAACTCATGGCAATCCTCTGATTTCAGAAAGCTTGGGATTCAAGGAATGAATCACCATGAATGGTTCACAACAGTGTAGAAGCCAGCCTTTTGTGGTAGCCATGTTTACTCTGGATAGAAGTCAGTCTGGAAGCTTCTTCACATGTCTCTCTGCTACGACCATTGTTCTGACACTGCTTTTGATAACAGTGATTGCTAATATAATTCCCCCAATTCTGAAGGAATGTCTTATTCTCTTATTTTTTTTCTTCTTCTTCTGGCAGTGTTGGGGATTGAATCCAGGGCTGAAGGATGCTGGAGCTTCACACTCAGTTCTGGAATGTTTTATTCCTCAAATCGTTTCTGAGGTTGATCCTAGCATTGGGAGGCTGAGGCAGGATGATCTTGACTTTGAGGCTGTATTCCAGACCTTCTCTGGGCTATGTAGTAAGATCCAGTCTCAAAACAAAAACCACGTTTCAGGGCTGGAGAGATGGCTCAGCGGTTAAGGCACTTGCCTGAAGGGCATGATGACCTGAGTTCAATTCCCTAGTACCCATGTAAAGCCAGATGCACAGGGTGGCACATGCATCTCGAGTTGCCTTGTAGCAGCTGAAGGCCCTGGTGCCCTCATTCTCTCTGTCTCTCCTCTCTCTCTCTCTCTCTCTCTCTCTCTCTCTCTCTCTCTCTCTCTCTGCTTGCAATTACATAAATAAAATTATTAAAATATTTATATATAAAACAAGTTTCTGAAACTGGCCTTTGAGTTTTTCTGTCATCTCAGTATTAGAAATAGAAAAGAAAAAGTTCTCATCAGCAGTGGTTCATCTGATAGGTTATGGAAATTGATAAAGCTTATATTGCTTGTACCAATTGAGTCTTTTCTTTGATGGTAATACTATTCCTTAGGCTTTGTCCTTTAAACAAATTATAAAGGCTATCTCGAGTCCCATGACACCAGAAATATATATGACAGTTAGGCCACTGCCATTTATATCACAAGGTGTCTGCAGGTATCAACTGCAGGTATAACTGAACCGGCCTGCACATTGAAATTACACAAGGCTACCACAGCTTCAGACATCATCTTATTCTCTTTCAACTAAACTTGACTTTTGATTCACAGGGAACCAAGTCCTTCTCAGAAAGAGAGGGAAATGATGGTTGGCTACTTGAATTCATGTGCCAAGCAATCAGCCTTGAGCTTGATTATGTTTGCAATGGTTGTGTTTCCACGGGAACCAGTGGGGGCCTTCACACCACACAGTGGTTTTTATCCCTGAAGTCAAGCTCTCTGCACGAAGCACAGCGTGGTACGTACTGAAGAAGGTGTGTACCTGCACTGTAAGTTACTTGTGAAAGATGAAGTGATGTGGTGAGTGACTTAAGAAACCCACACATGGGACAATTTCATCAAAAAATGCTGGATTCAATAAAACTGTGGCAATAGGGGTGTCAACTCTAGATCCATATTTGTGGATGTCCATGTTTGGGTCACTGGGTCTTATTCCTCCTTTGAACAGTTATATTTATGAAAGACTTAATACCAGAAAGTATGGATATCTCACAATAGGAAAATGTGGATTTCAGCAATAGAAACAAACTTTGGTTAAATTTACGTGCAGGTAGGTTTGGGGGTGGTTGAGGAGTATGTTCTAAATCTAATATCATTCTTTTGTGATATGTATATCCCTTATTAATGTAATTAGTATGAATAAAAGTAGAAAACGGAGGCTCGGAGGCTGGGGGTTGGGCAAAGTCATGGGCATCACTCCTGACCACAGTATGCAATAAAATTTTCTATTAGAAAGAGTAATAAAATGTAATCTCATTTTAAAGAGGAAAATACTGCTCCCTGGAAAGGCATAAGGTCTGAGTCAGTGACAGAACTGGGAATATGTCCCAAGTGTTCATCTATTAACTAAGTTATTTTTGTCTAAGTAACATGTGCTTTTTTGTTTGTTGATTTCCAGGTAGGGTCTCCCTCTAGCCCAGGCTGACCTGGAATTCACTATGTAGTCCCAGGCTGGCCTTGAACTCTGAGTGATCCTCCTCCCTCTGCCTCCCAAGTGCTGGGATTAAAGGCACAATGTGCCACCATGCCCAACAGCATGTGGTATTTTTTAAGGAACTAAACTCATAACTGCAAAATCTTCTCTTAAACTGGAGTGATTATGTCTTCTTGCTGCCGCATTGCATAATTGGAGAGCTGGTGTGAATTCAGATGTGCAAAATACCTGCAATTATACAATATTTCTCCTTGTACATACCTGGTGATGGTGTGACCATCCGGGCAATAGAGTTCTGTTTAATAGTGATCCGAGCAAGTGATTTTTCTCATGGCCATGCTTTATCATAACATAATAGGATATCTCCCAAAGCACAGCATTTTCCTGTCTGCCTTCCTGTACTGTTTTCTTATATAGAACTAGAGTTTGGAATATACAGAGGAGGTAAGCACAGGGTGTTTTTTTTGTTGTTGTTGTTGTTTGTTTTTGTTTTTTTAAAGAAATGAACATCAGACCCTGAACTGTAACTGTTCCTTCTTTGGCCCATAAGACAACTCAAATATAAGGTGGCAACATGTCCTGGTTACTTGTTTAATATCCAGGAAATTAACAAGGTGTATAAGCTCCTCATCTAAGATCAAATTGAGAAGAGCTCACAGCTCTTATGACATTTTTCTGAAATTTTACTTGTCAATCTGAGAGTCATATGGATTGAAAAACGAAAAATGTGTCAAAACAATAATCACTGACCCAACACAACCTAGGAGAACAGGGAACTGGACACAAGGCAAGGATACCCTAAGTGGGTGTGGGGAGGCATTCTTGGATCTGGCCACAGGGGAAGGTTTGAGGCCAGGGAAATCTTGTTTCAAGGGGAAAAAAAAAGAAAGGAAGAAAGAAAGGAAGAAAGAAAGAACAAAGCGAAAAGGAGGAAGTTTCCTTTTCATGCCTCCCAACGCAAACATTTCCAAATCATAATGCCCTTCTACAACAGACACTGGCTTATTCATCCTTTTGCAGGCCTTTTTGACAAACATTGCAAAGCATTAGCATAGTGTGTTTCTCTCTCTCTCTCTCTCTCTCTCTCTCTCTCTCTCTCTCTCTCTCTCTCTCTCTCTCTCTCTCTCTCTGGGTGTAAGTATGCACGTATGTGTTTTAGACAGGGTCTCATGCAGCTGGGGGATGACCTTGAACTCCTTCGTCCAGTGCTGGGATTACAGGTGTGCACCACTATGCCCACCTGGCTAGTCAGTCTTTAATAAGAGCCATGATAGGGGAGAATACCCAGAGCCATCGCCCCCCTCAGCAGCAACACACAAAGAAAAAAAAAACTGGCTACCTCCTGTACAATTCATAACTCCCTACCCATGGACTTGAAATGGAGTGAGCTGAGGTTAGAATTTAGATAAAGCCCAGCAAAAATTCCAATGCGCCCCAAAATTTAAGGAGTACCCGAGTTCTTGTCTATAAAGTTAAAGAATTAAAATCACAGACAAGATAGTAAGATATAGTGGGAGACCTTATTATTTAAGGGAACATGGGGAGTTACAGAGTTCTCCAGCCACCAGTGTGGGGAGAAAACGTGGAAAGTTTAACAGAACTTATGTTGTTTAGCTAAACAAGCAGAAGAAGAAAACTTAACAGAGAGCTCCCATCATGAAAAGGAGAGATTCATGAGGGGAAAAAATCCGGAGCCTTCCCTCACCCCAGCCATTAGATGGGGTGGGGGGTAGGCCTTACCTTCCTAAAGCCAGGAGATTCAGAGGTCATTCTGCTAGCCTGGCATGTGGGGGAGAGAGGCTAAGATAAAGGTCCTTGGGAATTAAAGTTTCCTCAGGAGAGTCAGAGAGACAGCTGATTGGCTCATACCTGACCAATCAGTTTTAGCCCCTAGGTTATAGCTCTAGCTAGACACTGAAGGGAAGGGTGTCTCTGGAGCTGCCTGACCCCTCTCAGACTGATCCAGTAAGCCCACTGAGGAGGGACCCCCCCCATCAGGTTCATGACAGGGAGAAGGGAAATGGGGGCACCATCACAAGATTTGCTCATACAATGTATCTAATTATAGACAATAAAGATATTAAAAAATAAGTGCATAGATATTGAACAATAAAAAAGCAAGTTTCCAATGCTCAGCACATGCATGCTGCATTTTCAGCACTTGCACACACTGCTTCTGCAACAACAATGTGGCTCCTCTTGCCTGAGATGCAGCGCTTCTGGAAATGAGTTTGAGTAAACGGATCTGCAGAGTGCATTGCTCTTCTAAAGCAGGATGTGATTCTTGCTGGACTCTCACTTCCAGGGAGGTAATCTGGATCTGGGACTCACTTAACACTGTTGGGAAGTCAGCACCCTTGCAAGTTTCTGAGCAGCAGATGGAAAACAGCTGCCCACTTGAACTTATTACTAGGACAGTCTTTACCGACAAACTGGAGCTTACAGATGTGACCAAAAAAAAAAAAAATGGCATGTCCATGAGTTGCTTTTAATTTTCCTTTTTTTTTTTCAGTTGTTCTTTAAACAAACAACTGTCTGGCTGTTTCGTCAATCCTATCTAAGCTCTGCAAGCTCCATAAAAAAAAGCTTGGGTTTTGTTAGATTATTTTGCAAAGATATTCAGCAAATACACATTATTAACCTATCCATATGATAGTCATTCATTACACAGTAGGATATGCAAAAAAGAAAAAAAAAACTGTAAAATAGAAAACTGATTCCTTTTTCTCTTGATAGTTACAAAATGTAGTTTGCTTATTATTTTGACAGCCACAATGTTTTTGCATTTACTTTTAAAGGCACATTTGTCAAGTATTTTCCAACAACTGTCTACAAAGAAAAGCAGGTCACCTCTAAGGCAGAGTTAACCCTTTCTTATGCTAAATAGCTCTCTCTGGCTTAACTTAACAAAAGCTTTGATTTCACTTGTAAATATGTCAGAAGCTAAAGATGAAGTAGCTTATTTCCTTTCTGCTTTGCATCAATACAATTTCTAATTAATGATTTAATTGCCTCTACTGTCATCAGTTACAATATTAAATCCAGAACTATAAGACAGTACACATTTGAGGTTTATTACCATGGTTCCTATTTATTTTGAAAGCAAATAAATTTAATTAATGCAATCTATTCTCCAAAAGAACTTTTTCAGATTTTTAAAATTTGATTTAATTTTTTTCTGTAAAGGAAATCTTGCCAATACGGAATCTTTTAATGGATTATAAAGATAGTGTTCTTTAGTCTTGACCTATTTGCTCCTGATCAATACCATGAAAAGTATGTCTCTTCTTGCAAATTTTTTATTTTATAAAATTATTTGTTATTTGTTTATGAGATAGATGATAGATAGGCAGGCAGATACACACACACACACACACACACACACACACACACACACACACACACATATATATATATATATATATATATATATATATATAGAGAGAGAGAGAGAGAGAGAGAGAGAGAGAGAATGGGCACCAGGGCCTCCAGCCACTGCAAACAAACTCCAGATGCATGCGCCACCTTGTGCATCTGGCTTTACTTGGGAACTGGGGTATCAAACCCCAGTCCTTAGGCTTTGTAGGCAAGCACCTTGACCACTGAACCATCTCTCCAGTTCTCTTCTTGCAAATTTTTAACATAATAAAGTTATACTAACAAATAATTTTGGAGCTTGAGGTTTTAAAGTAATTTATCCAGGTTAATTTTATTCCACATCAATAATTTTATTAAGCATCAGTAAAAAAAATAATGAGGAATATCTCTCGTTTACAGTACAGAGAAGTGAGGCTTAGAAGTATGTTGAAGAAAATAATTCTTCATTTTTCCTTGAAATGAAAGACTCAGGTGAATCCTGAAGCAAAGTCCCACAAATGAGTGGTCTTGGCCTTGCATTCAGAGAGATGGCGTCCAGTTCTCCGATCAGCCACCCCAAGGTCATGGGAGCACTTGAACCCAGCAGGTGCTCCGGAAATAATAAATAGCACCGAAAGAGGTACATCCACCTATTAACCCCAAGTTGCCTATGCAAAACCCTTGAGTGCCTTTCGCTTCTCTCAGCCGTCCACGTCTTTTGTGGGCCCAATAGCCACATGCATTTGATTTTTTTTTAATAAGGTAAATATCCCCACGGCAGTGATTAAATAGCATTCCTAATCAGCCATTTCCAACTCCTTTAATTGGACCCCAGGGAATTTAAATTGGCATGCCTAACTTTCTCAGGACAACACCATGCACAGTTTCTGACACTTCATTCAAACCAGAAGTTACTTCTAATACCCAAAAGATGTTTGATAACAGTTTAAACCACTGTGAACTCAATTATGGGATTAGAAATTAGATTTAAAAGAAGCCAAAGGGTGATTGTAAAGTGTTTCAGTATTTAAAAAAAACTGTTTGTGGTTTTTTTACCCCCAAGAAATATTTTGAAAGTGGTATGCCAAAATAAGTTAAAGACAATTCGACATTATTTTCTACATTTATAACCTTCTATCTAAATTTCCTAGGAAATGGATTGAACTTATTTGTTGGTTAAAAAAAAAACAACTCTCCTAAGAAAAATAGTTTATTTTGTTCCTATATAAACATTATTCAAGAGAATAATATATGTGGGGTGTTAGTTTTACAATATCTCAGTGGGTTTTGGAAGGTGTTTGAACAGGGGCCATGGTGGCATATGCTTTCATTTGGGGGGGGGTTAATTTTTTTTTGAGGTAGGTTCTCACCTGACACTCACTCAGTAGTCTCAGGATGGCCTCAAAATCACAGCAATCCTCCTACCTCTGCCTCCCAAATGCTGGGATTAAAGGTGTGTGTGTGTGTGTATGTGTGTGTGTGTGTGTGTGTGTGTGTGTGCACCTGTGACATGTGCCTTTTAATCCAGCACTTGGTAGGCTGAGGTAGGAGGCTCTCTATGGGTACAAGGCCAACCTGGGATACAGAGTGAGTTTCAGATCAGTTTAGGCTAGAGTGAAACATCTGCTTCCAAAAAAAAAGAATGGAAAGAAGGAAGGAAGGAAGGAAGGAAGGAAGGAAGGAAGGAAGGAAGGAAGGAAGGAAGGAAGGAAGAAAGAAAGAAAGAAAGAAAGAAAGAAAGAAAGAAAGAAAGAAAGAAAGAAAGAAAGAAAGAAAGAAAGAAAGTTTGAATATGAAGTCATGACTTCTGGCAAAGTCACTTGTATAAATTTAGGATATTGTTGAAATAACTTTAAAAATCAGTCAAACTGAAAGCTGGAATTTAAGGAAATGTTGTCTTTGGAGAAGTCTCTGGGGATCTGCTGGTAGCCTGGAGAGCTGACCAGGAAGGTGGCCTTCCAGTTCTCTGTTCTCTCACTGTCCTTTAGAGTACAGATGTCAATCAAATGTCTGCATTGTGTTACTCTGGAAAGCAAAGTCTTGTCTTTTATTTATTTTCTATTGTTATTTATTAAATAGAACCTTTGTATGAGCAAGTCATGTGCTGGTACCATCATTTCTCTCCTCTTTGTCCCCCCTTCCACTGAGGGCCCTCCTTGGTGGGATCGCTGGTATACACCATGGGGTTGAAGACCCAGGGTTTAAGCAAAGTCTTTGAAAGGGACAATTTAAAGTACTTTAGTAGTGCTTTAAATGCTACTGTTAGCTAATATTTATTGTATCATGTAAGCATCAGACACTAAGCCCAAACAGTAAGAGAACCTTCCCCATGGTTAGCCACAACTGCCAGGCAGGCAATCTGGAAAAAAAAAAGGGGGGGGGGACCATATAGAATTAAGTAGAAAAACTCAAAGCTCTCTCCATGCTGTTTGAATCTCATTAAAATGGATTCAATATAACACTGAAATCAAAATAGAAGTTCAAGGCTGGAAGCTCAGAGGTACAGCATTCACCTAGCTATGGCCAAGCACTGTTTTCCATCCCTAGCACTGTAAAATAAATTATAAATAAAATGATAAAAATCAAATAAACAGCCAGTCGCCTTAGGATGGGGAAGAAGTCTTCAATTTAAGATTGTTTGGTGTCCAAAGTTCACCTGACTCTTGCCCTTGTTTGTAAGATTTCTAATTTGCAAGAGCTTTGAGAATCATTGTGAAAATCTTGGAACGATCTGAAGTTATGAAGTCCAAGTCTAAGGAACTGGATCTGAACAGAAAACAAAACAAAACAAAACAACAACCAAATAAATGCTGCGCCTTTCAAGAGATCCTATGATTTGAAATTGCTCTGATGGAAACTTATGTGGTTTAATAGGAGAAGGTTCATCTTTTGGCTTGATTTGTTTTGAGGTAACATCTCTCATATACCCCTGGATGGTCCGGAACTCAAGAGGTAGACCAAGCTGGCCTCAGGCTCACCATGATCCTCCCCATACAGCCTTGAACTCACTGTAGTCCTTCTGCCTCAGCCTCTCAAGTGCTGGGATTAAAGGCATGCAACACCATGCCCGGGTCTAGGAGTAGTTTTTAGTTTCCTTTTTTTGAAAAATATTTTTATTTATTTATTTGCAAGGAGATACAGAGAAAGAGAGAGAATGAGAATGGGCTCACTAGGGCCTCCAGCCATTGCAAACGAATTCCAAATGCATGAACCAGTTTGTGCATCTGGCTTTATGTGGGTCCTAGGGAATTGAACTCAGGTCCTTAGGCTTTGGAGGCAAGCGCCTTAACCACTGAGCCAGCCTTCCAGCCTCAGTTTTCTTTTCTTTTTTTAATGTATGCATATAATAAGAGTACGTGTTTATGTTCACATGTATGTGGGTGCACATGTGTGAACAGTGTCCATGTGTGTGTATGCACTCATGAGTATAGAGGACAGAAGATAATGTGCCATTGAGATAAGGTCTCTTGCTAGCATGAAATTCAGCAAGTATGTTCGACTGGTTGGCTAAGCCCAGGAATTCCTGCTCTCCCTATTATCCCCTCAGCACGGGGGTTATAGGCTTGTGTCACCATGCCCAGATTTCACTGGCCTCTGGAATAGAACTCAAATCTTCATGCTTATAGGGTAAACACTTTAGTAGCTGAACCATCTTCTGAGTCCTTTGTTCTCTCTCTCCTCCCTCTCTCTCTCTCTCTTTCTCTCCTTCCCATTCTCCCTCTCTCCCTCCCTCCCTCCCTTCTTTCCTTTCTTCCTTCCTGACAGGGTTTCATGTGACCTAGTTTGCTTAAATTAGCTATGTAGCAAAGCTGGCCTTGAACTCCGGGTCCTTCTGCCTCCACTGTCTCGGGCTAGGATCATACATAAATATATGCTACCATATCTGACAAAAGAAGTCTTTAAACAAAACAAAGTATCTGTCTTTTATTTCTTAGAGAAGCAAAGTACAGATTTATGCTGAGGGCACTGGAGCTTGCAGGGAAGGAATAGTACAGAGATGGTGGAACAGAGGAAGGCCAAACAGGGGTGGGAAGACACACAATAAAATCTTTATGAGTTCCCAAAGTAGAATTGACCTTAACACTAAGCAAGGGAACTCTTGAACTACTAATAAAATACTTATAAATGTGTAGCCTAGTTATGGATCAGTTAGGCTTTGTCTCAAAGATATCCACACTTCTAACATTGTGCCACATTATCTTTAGTTTCTAAAACCAGAAACCCAAAGAAAGTGGAGTCTACTAGGTTTTCTATATTATTTAGAGAAAATTTTAAAATGTTCATTGATCAAGATGTAACACAATTAATTTGTAAAAATTCATCAATGCTACCATCTTCCCAAGCAGTGTTCAACTGGCATACACTCTCGTCTCTCTTAGCTTCAAATCCTCACCTCTACAATGGCGTGTAGGAACTCTATTCCGGGGAGTGTCTGCTAGTGATGACACTGTGGAGGAGAAGAAAGGGCCTGAGAGTTTCTGAAGAATTAAAAAAAAAACCCGAGATTACCATAATGGGATCTATACTTGTGGCACATTTGTGTTTACATTGGTAAATTTATAGTTACGACCCACCAATACATAATACAATACAATCATGCCACTTCCCCTAGAATTATAAAATTTATCAAAAGTAGTGATTCTTGGAGCACAACATAGACCATGGGTTAGAAATAGGACACACGTTTAATATGAATGACATATGTCTGCTTTCAGTTCTTTCCAAGAATACTGGAGTGGTTAATGTAATCAAATTTGGAGATACGTTCATCTCTCAACATCCACTGGGAATTGGTTTCAGGATCCTATGGATACTCAAATCAGCAGATGCTCAAATCCCATGTATAAAATGAAGAAGTTGCACATAACCTACACACATCAGCCCAAGAACTTGACATCTTCTCTGGATTGCTTGTAATACATAGTACCGTGTACGTGATAAACGAATAGTTCTTCTGGTATATTGTTCAGGTAATCATGGCAGGAAGAGGTAACGTGACAGAGGAAATGGCCATTTAAACACGTGTGATGCTCTCGCTGCTAACCTAACAACCAGCTCCAGGCAGATGGTAAGAGACACCAAGGACACACAAAACTCATTAAGGCAGAAATCCAGAGATGGCAGAGAGCTCAACACTGAAGTAGACTTAAAACACACCTGCCATGCTCAGGGAACATTGAGGAAGCAGGGATGGGAAGTTTGCTAGAGCCATCCCTCCCAGAGAGCGTGACTGATGCATTCATGACCCCACAGCTAAGTGAGGATTCTAAAGACCCCACCAGAAAAGTCTTAGATCTGCAAAACACATTCAGCAGTACAGTAGGTTGCAAAGTCAGCACAAAATTGGAGTTTTTCTATATCACTCTAGCCCAGGCTGACATGAAACTCACTCTGTAGACTAGTCTTTAGAATCTTTTAAAACATAATATCTAAGCCTGTGAATAATTAGATCAGCCTGACAACCCCTGGTTCCAACCACTGGTTGCTTCCCTCACTGAGCTGTTGACCAAAGCGACTCATGAGATTCCAACAACAAGACAGAATTCTGTCAAAGCTCTTGAGTGCTCTCCCCAGGCCTGAGGCAAAACCCTGTTACTGAAGAAACCACAGACTGCATCGATCAGCATCGAGAAACCCTTCAACATCCGGAATGGAATCCAGCCCCCAGAAGGCAGTTAGTGTAGTGCTGGAAGGCACTGCACAGGCTGCCCGGGGAAACTGATCAACGACAGCTGGAGTAAACAGAGACGATTGACATGAAACACATTCTGTGGCCATGAGTAGGCTGACCACACCTCCTATTGGGAGGGAACAGCGAACCAACAAAGGAGCACTTGTGTAATGGAGGAACCTGGGCCTGGGGGAGACAATCAACAGCTTTCAAATTCGACCAATTTTCCACTCAGTGAGGGGGATCCCTTGTTTGGAACTAGGGATTCAGGGCGATAGGCACCGGATCCCGTACTTTTGGGCTCCCAAAACAAGATGCACTATGGGAGCG
>PVHP010040904.1:0-15662 GCA_004024765.1 Zapus hudsonius | reverse complement strand
AAGGCTGAGTCTGACAAGGTCTTCATCAGTAGCTAATGGTCTAATGATCATTCTATGAGCAACTTCTAGGTGCCAGTCCCTCTAACCTCTCAACAACCCTCTAAGGAAGCTTTCCTTGTCAACTTTTTTTTTTCCCGAGGTAGGGTCTCACTCTAGCCCAGGCTGACCTGGAATTCACTGTGTAGTCTCAGGGTGGCCTTGAACTCAGGCGATCCTCCTACCTCTGCCTCCCGAGTGCTGGGATTAAAGGCATGTGCCACCATGCCAGGCTGCAAATTTGAATTTTTAAAAATTTAATTAGGGCTGGAGACATGGCTTAACAGTTAAGGCGGCGTTTGCCTGCAAAGCAGAAGGACCTGAGTTTGATCCCCTAGTACCCATGTGAACCAGATGCACAAGGTGGCTGGCACATGTGCCTGAAGTTCATTTGCTGTGTCTAGAGGCCCTAGCACACCCACTCTATGTGTCTGCCTCTCTCTCTCCCCCTCTCTCAAATAAATAAAATAATTTAAATTCTTTTTAAATTATTAATTAATTAAACTTTTTTTTTTCAAGGCAGGGTCTCACTCTAGCCCAGGTTGACCTAAAACTCACTGTAGCTCCAGACTGGCCTCAAATTCAGACAATCCTCCTACCTTTGCATCCTTGGTGCCGGGATGCCACCACACTTGGTTTAGAGAATTGTAAATTTAAATGATAATAAGAAATCATTATCCTTGTATCAGAATGGCAAAAATCCAAAACTGTGATAATAGCAAACGCTGGCAAGATGTGGAATAACACTCACTGCTGGTGGGAATGCGAAATGGCACAACTACTTTGGAAGACAGTTTGGCAGTCTCTTGTAAAGCTGAACATACTCTTGCCATATGATCTAGCACTCCTGCTCTGTGGTATTTATCCAAATGAACTAGAAACTTATTTCCACACACAAGCCTACACACTGATGTTTATAGCACTATATTCATAATTGCCAGAACTGGAAGTGACCAAGATGTCCTCCAATAAGAGACAGATAAATTATGGCACATCCATACAATGAAGTATTATCCAGTGCTTTAAAACCCCACCATCAAACTACAATAAGACATAGATAAATTGTGAGTGCATATTACTAAGTGAAAGAAGCCAAATGGCTAAATACTGTGATTCTAACTAAAACTTGAATATCCTTAATATGAAATCCAAAACCAAAGTTCTTAGACGTCATGTGTACACAACCATGGCTGGATTTAAAATCTGAAAAATTTTCTGTATTCCTTTCTTTTTTTTTTTGTATTCCTTTCTTGATCACTTCTAAAATCTACTTTATTGTTTATTTATTCATTTGTTTATTTATTTGAGAGAGTGAGAAATAAAAGAGGCAGAAAAGAGAATGGGTGCATCATGGCTTCCAGCCACTGCAAACACACTCCAGAAACATGTGCCACCTTGGCTTTACGTGGGTCCTGGGGAATCGAACTTGAGTCATTCTGCTTTGCAGGCAAAGGCCTTAACAACTGCTAAGCCATCTATCCAGCCCTGTTTTTTTTTTTTTTTTTTTTTTTTGTTTTTTGTTTTTTAAAGGCAGGGTCTTGCTCTAGATCAGGCTGACTCCGAATTCACTATGTAGTCTCAAGCTGGCCTCAAACTCATGCTGATCCTCCTACCTCTGCCTCCTAAGTGCTGGGACTAAAGGCGTGTGCCACCATGCCCAGCTAAAATCTACTTTTTGAGTATTAAAATAAAATGGTCACACACTCTTCAATACTAGAGCATTTTGGATATTTGATTAGAAATGATCAACCAGTATATTCTGAAACACTAATGGTCCCAACAATTTCAGACAGGAGATACTTGGGTTTGTATATGATGTATATGATGGGATGAATAGGTGGAGCACAAGGGCCTTTTTGGGGTGAAGAAAGTTACTTTGTATCATACTGCAACTGGGATATAAGTCATCATACACTTGTTAAAACCTGTGGCTTAATGGTAGAGTGCTTGTCTAGCATTCATGAGGGCCTGAGTTTGATCACCCCTCCAACCCACCCAAAACCCCGAAAGATACCAACATTATCAAAACCAAAACTTATGGAACTTGCAATACCAAGAGTAAACTCTAAAATAAACTATGGAATGTGGGTAACAAATGGATATTTTGGTGTAGGATGCAGATGATGGGGGAGGTCATGTGGGTGTGGAGAATATGGGCACTCCCTGTTTTCCTCTCAATTCTTTATAAATCTAAAGGTCTTCCTTTATTAATTTGTGTAGTTTTTTTTAACGTTTAGAGAGACTTTATTAGATTAAGAGAAGGAAAGAGGAGAAAAATACAGAGAATTTTCACCATGAGGGAGGTAAGAGGGACTAAAGCTCCTAGTTAGTTATTAATTTTTTTTTTGAGGTTTTTCACTCTAGGCCAGGCTGACCTGGAACTCATTCCCTAGTTCCAGACTAGCTTCATGAATTTACAGCAATCCTCCTACCTCTGCCTCCTGATCATTGCGGAGAGACAGAGAATGTATATGGACACACCAGGGCTTTCTACCACTGCAAACGATTTCCAAGTGCATGTGTCACTTTGTGTATCTGATTTTTATGTGTGTACTGGGGAATGAAACTCCGGGCAACAGACTTTGCAAGCAAATGCCTTTAATTGCTGACCCTCTCCCAGCCCATAAAGTCCTCTTTTATTTATTTATTTATTTTTTTAGAGGAATGGGTTTATTTGGCTTACGGACTTGAGGGGAGACTCCATTCTGGCAGGGAAAACGATGGCATGAGCAGAGGGCTGGACATCACCTCTGCCACAGCACTGCAAACAGCGGCAGGAAGGTGTGCCCAAAGTCCTCTTTTAGAGGCTAAGATGTAGCTCAGTGGTAGATTAAGTGCATAGCATTTTCAAGGCTCTGGTTTCATTCTCCAGCAACCCCCCCCCAAAAAAAAAACAATAACAAAAAAGATTACTTTAATCCCAGTATTCAGGAAGAAGGATTCTGAGTTGGGAGGCCAACCTAGGCTAAATAGCAATACCCTGTCTCAAATAAATAGATGATAGATAGATAGATAGATAGATAGATAGATAGATAGATAGATAGATAGATAGATAGACAGACAGACAGACAGACAGACAGACAGACAGATAATGAGAAGGGACAAAGAGAAGAAAGACAGGAAAATAATGTGTTAAAGAATAGAATCATAATACACAAAGCAGGCACTTGATAGCCCTACTAGTCTGAGAGCCTGCAAGCATCTCTGCCTCTGCTTGTCTCAGCCTCCATTCTACTGCTGTCTGGGAAGGAGAAGGTAGAACCCTTTGCCAAACAGCTACATAGTCTATCTCCAAGATCTGTTCTAGGAGGAAAATGAAAAGTATGATTCAACAGTTCAGTGAAAATACAGAACAATGGGAATCATTAGCAAATCTATCAGAAAAGCTAATTTGATGAGGATAAAAAAGGGCAAGTTGCAAAGAAGGAAATGTTTAAATTACATTTTAGTCCTATTAAAATCTGTTTCATTGGAGATAGCATAATTTAGAATGGCTATGATCTGTGCTGCTGCTGGGAAAACGAATAAGAATGGGGCTGGGGATGCACATGCATCCTGCCTTCTATCCCCAGCATGGGGTAGAGGGAGCCCCCCTCCAGGGTGCAAGCACTCAACACAAATACTTTTTCTGCCAAGGTGTTATGTGTGCCAAGATTCATCGTAACTGTACAGAAGAGCTGAGCCTAGAAAGAGGGCAGGCCCAATGAAACAACTTATTAAGTTCACAAAATTATTTTCAGAAAGCCCTATATTATAAAATTCTGTTTACATGAAATGTCTAAAATAGGGAGGTGAGAGAGGGGTGAAAGAAAGGGCAGGAAGAAAGCAGATGCTAATGCTTCTGGTTTTGTAGATGATAAAATGTTTGGGGGCTGGAAAGATGGCTCAGTGTTTAAGGCGGTTGCCCGCAAAGCCTAACGACGGGGGTTTAATTCCCCAGTACCCACATAAAGCCAGATGCACAAAGTGGCGCATGCATCTAGAGTTCATTTGCAGTGGCTGGAGGTCCTGACATAGCCATATTCTCATTCTCTCTCTCTCTCTCTCTCTCTCTCTCTCTCTCTCTCTCTCTCTCTCTCTCTCTCTCCCCTTGCAAATTAATACTTTTTTTTTAATGTTTAAAAAAAGGCTGGAGAGATGGCTGAGGTTAAAGGTGCTCACTTGCAAAGCCTGACAGCCTGGGTTCAATTCCCCAATACCCACATAAAATCAGATGCACAAAATGGAATGTGTTCTGAATTCCTATTCATTCTTTCTTCGCTCTCATTTTGGTTTTTCAAGGTAAAATCCTGCTCTAGCCCAGGTTGACTTGGAATTCACTATGTAGTCTCAGAGTTGCTTCGAACTCACAGCAATCTTCCTACCTCTACCTCTCAAGTGCTGGAATTAAAGGTGTGTGCCACCATAGCAGCCTACAATTTTTTTTTAATGTTTGGAAGTATGTAATAGGTATATTTGCTCAATTCTCTATTAAAAATCATTGACTTGTATACTTAAGACAGGTAGAACACATGGTAGGTGAATTACATCTCAATATGGCTATTTATTTGCTCATTGTGCATGTGTACGTGTGCACGTGCATACATATATATAGAAACCAGAGGCTGAAATCAGGTGTCTTTTGCATTTCCCACCTTGTCTTTTTTTTGTTTTTGTTTTTCGAGGTAGGGTCTCGCTCTAGCCCAGGCTGACCTGGAATTCACTCTGTAGTCTCAGGCTGGCCTTGAACTCATGGCGATCCTCCTACCTCTGCCTCCTGAGTGCTGGGATTAAAGGCATGCGCCACCAAGCCCAGCTAAAATTTTTTTTTTTTTTTTTGGTTTTTCAAGGTAGGGTCTCTCTCTAGCCCAGGCTGACCTGGAATTCACTCTGTAGTCTCAGGGTGGCCTTGAACTCATGGCGATCCTCCTACCTCTGCCTCCCGAGTGCTGGGATTAAAGGCGTGCGCCACCACGCCCGGCTTAAAAAATTTTTTTAAATAAAAGAAATAGCTATGAAATATTTCTATCACCTCTTCATAATAAATTTTCTTAAGATAATTCAACCTAGGGTGGTATAGTTGTGGTAAAGTTTATAACAGGCCAGAAGGAGAAAGAAAAACTAATCTAGACAGGCATGGTGGCGCACACCTTTAATCCCAGCACTCAGGAGGCAGAGGTAGGAGGATTGCTGTGAGTTCGAGGTCAGCCTGAGACTACAGAGTGAATTCCAGGTCAGCCTGGGCTAGAGTGAGACCCTACCTCAAAAAACCAACAACAACAACAAAAAAAAGAAAACTAATCTAATGTTCATTAGCGAGAAAGCAGTGGGTACATTCAGAGTTAGCCTAAGTACTATAAAGAATCTGGTATTAGTTTTTTTATTTTTATGTATTTATTTTTATTTTTTCTTTATTAAGCAGAGAGAGAGAGAGAGAGAGAGAGAGAGAGAGAGAGAGAGAGAGAGAGAGAGAGAATGTGTGCTAGCACCAGGGCCCCCACCTTGTGGGTCTGGCTTATGTGGGTACTGGGGAATTGAATTTGGGGCCTTAGGCACTAGAGGCAAACAAATGCTTAACCGAGGATCTCTACAGCCCTTTTAAATTTTTTTTCTAGTTTTTAAAGTTATAATAAAAAGCGCATACCATAAAGCTTGCCATCTTAGCAATACTTACTTATGTGTACAATCTGACACAGTTAACTGTATTCATGCTATTGCAAAACAGCTCCACAACCTTTTCATCCTATAAATCTGAAATTCTGTTCTGCATCTACTAAATTCCCCTTACCATCTCCCACCACCCATGGAAGGACCACTTTGTTTCTAAGAATGTGACTACTTATCTATTTCATCTAAACAGAATCATTAATATTCGTATTGGCTTTTTAACACATACCTTGAAAGAAGAGGTATGTGATAGCTAGGTAGCATACACAGTCATTTGTAGACATGGTTTGAAATTGTTAAAATCTTGAGCCGGGAGTGGTGGCACACGCCTTTAATCCCAGCACTCGGGAGGCAGAGGTAGGAGGATTGCCGTGAGTTTGATGCCACCCTGAGACTACACAGTGAATTCCAGGTCAGCATGGGCTAGAGCGAGACCCTACTTCGAAAAACCAATATATATATATATATATATATATATATATATATATATATATATATATATATATATATATATATATATATATATATATATATATATAAAATAGATCTTACTAGAGAATTGAACTCTTAGGTCTAGCATGACCATTTTCCCCAGGCAAAGAGGTCAACTAGAGGAAGGGCTTCTGCCATCAGAAGCCTTGACAGTAATGAGGAGGCAGTCATCTGACTACTGTGCTTCCTGAGTGATCAATGATGCAATCACAGTGCTTTGAGAGCACTGGTGTCATCTGGAGTTCAGCAGTGTGCTGTATGCTAAATAAAGGAAGAGAGTTCTTGGGCATCCTGACTTCTTCATCCCCTCACATTAAATGATAATGGGAGAGCTCTCCATCACATTAAAAACCAGTTCTCATCTTGGCTTCTGGCAGGGCAACTGGTGGCTCCCAAGATCTCTGAGGTCAAACAGATTGTGCAAGTAGATGAAAAGGTTAAGGACCATTTTTATCACCACTGGGTAGTCGACTCTGTCCTTCTTTGACACATATGTCTTAATGAAACAATTACTTGCATTTGTACTAATGATATAATTGGTAAAAATAATTATGAAAGTAGAATATCCATTTTGGAAGAAATGAGTTCATTATATTTTCTTCCTCCCACAAACATTTAAGACAAAAACAAACAAACTCACAGTAATATGTCCAAAGAAAGATTATTAGGAATGGCATTTCAAAAATCCACAGCATCAGCCAGGCATGGTGGTGCACGCCTTTAATCCCAGCACTCGGGAGGCAGGTAGGAGGATCACCATGAGTTCAAGGCCACCCTGAGACTACATAGTGAATTCCAGGTCAGCCTGGACTAGAGCGAGACCCTACCTTGAAAAACAAAACAAAACAAAACAAAAAAACCACCTAGCAATTGCACACCCC
Organism: Zapus hudsonius; assembly: GCA_004024765.1. NCBI lineage: Eukaryota > Metazoa > Chordata > Mammalia > Rodentia > Dipodidae > Zapus > Zapus hudsonius. The sequence continues at coordinate 8,607 of PVHP010040904.1, read as the reverse complement.
AGGCAAGATTTCCTCAAAGTCTCTACCTCTGACAGAAGATATGCAGGTGGATAGAACTATTAAAACCTACTCTTCCTCCACATATACATCCCCTATAGCCTGGCATCTCCCATACTTAGGTCCTAGAGACAAAGGACACTGGCAGGGATTGTGGGGTGTGGAGTTAGATAAAACCAGGAAAGCTGCAACTCTCCCATTGTGCCTTAGCAGCACAGGGATGGCCAGAGAGCGGAGGCATGGAGAGACTCACTGCATAGCTCTCACCACTCAGAACTCCTGAGACTCCTGCGGCGGAAGCACAAGTGAGTAGAAGTGAACTTGAGGGTCCTGAGCATGTAAGCAGCAAGAGGGAAATGACCTTTACTGCTGCAAAGAGGATGCAGATTTCAAAAACCTAAAATTTGCAATGAAGAAAAATGGAAATGTGCTAAACGTGGGTTTGACTGGCAGCTTTCCTCATCTGTCGATCACAGAGTAATAAACACTGGGAGACAGCAGAAATGAAGATAAATGCTTTCAGCAGCACAGTCCCCACCCTCCCCTCCTCTTCCGCCCCCACTCAGCACATGACAAGAGAGTTAAAGCAAGAAAATAAATCTGCTTCTTAACCAACTCTTTTGTTAAAACTTTCCTTACAGGCCACCTACACATGAATTACTGCTCTATGAGCCTACATTCTCATTAGGGGGCCTAGCTTTTAAAGGTGAAAAGCTCCTGTCAAATGAGCACCTGTATGTTTCAAGGTACAATATTATACAGCAAAGTCAGCTGGGGCCAGTGTGCAAGAAAGAGGGCAGAGCAGAATGGTCCAGAATCCCCAAGCCTACAAACTCTAATTCAAAGGTTCCAGGCATAACATGGTGTCACTTCACTGCCATGGTACCATTTGCCCAGGGACAAAAAAGCTAATCTTCCAGGTCAGCCTGGGCTAGAGCTACACCCTACCTCGGCAAAACCAAAACCAAAACCAAAACCAAAACCAAAAAAAATGAAAACGGCTAATCTCCAGGGGTCAACAAAAAGCCCACAGAGCTTAGAGGTGAAAAGTGCTGTTAGGTCAGAATCAAACACTTGGTCTGATTTCCCAGCTTCATATTCACATCATCTTATAGGGAGGTATTCCACAGCTGGGTCCAAAGAAAACATTTCTTTTTTTTTTCTTTTTGTTTTTTCGAGGTAGGGTCTCGCTCTAGCCCAGGCTGACCTGGAATTCACTATGTAGTCTCAGGCTGGCCTTGTACTCACGGGAATCCTCCTACCTCTGCCTCCTGAGTGCTGGGATTAAAGGCATGCGCCACCACGCCCAGCCAAAGGAAACATTTCTTTTGGAACATGTGACATTGAGACAAATCATCCAGCAACCTAGTTTTTGCAAAGGGGCTTGAGGTTTTTAAGTAAAACTAAAAAGGCAGGCAATAAAATTCAAGTGGTAGCAATTACTTATAAAATGGTTAGAGCCAGGGCCAGATGCCTTTAATTCTAGCACTCAGGAAGTGGAATGAAGAGTCCAGCAGTGCGTGGTGGTACACACCTTTAATCCCAACACTTGGGAGGCCAAGGGTAGGATTGTTGTGAGTGTGAGGCCACCCCCAGACTACAACAGTAACCCTACCTCAAAAAAAAAAAAAAAAAAATCAGAGTTCAAAGCTAGTTTTGCTACATAATGAGTTCAAGGCCAATCTAATCTCTCAAAAATTGCAAAAATTGGGGCAGGGATGGCACAATGATTAAAGGTGCTTTCTTGTAAAGCCTACAGGCCCAAGTTTAATTCTCCAGCCACCCACATAAAGCCAAATGAGCATTCATTTGCAGCAGCAAATGAGTAAATAAGTACATAAATAATTTTTAAATGCAAAAGACTGAGAATTCTGTAAAAAAAATTCAACTTCTCAATTCTGAATAGACGTCACAAAAATGATAATGACCAGATGCTTTAAAGACATTCAACCAAAAAAAAAAAAAAAAAAAAAGTGCCTGGCATGGTGGCGCACGGCTTTAGTATTCTCCTTTAAATTACAAGGTGAAAAAACATTCCAGACTTTTGTTGTAAAGTGTAGAAATTCACCTGAAAATCAGAAGCAAAAGGAGAGCATGGTGAATGGGTCTGCTTCACCACAGACTGTGCATTTGAGAGGTCTTCAGAACTAGGCATATGTGGTGAGGATCTTGAGAGAACAGCAGTATCTAATTAAAATTCACTGTTCAATATAGTGAGACCCTATCTCAAAATAGGAAGGACTGGATAAACAACCCAGATTGTTCTCACATTACACACATCCATATACATTCATACACATAAAATAAAAATAAAAGAAATTGCCGGTCGTGGTGACACACGCCTTTAATCACAGCATTTCCAGTTGCATTCTGTTTGCCTGGTATTACTGTGTGAACAGTGGATTTCTTTTTATCTTTTTGGTTTTTCGAGGTAGGGTCTCACTCTAGTCCAGGCTGACCTGGAATTCACTATGTAGTCTCAGGGTGGCCTTGAACTCACGGCAATCCTCCTACCTCTGTCTCCCGAGTGCTGAGATTAAAGGTGGGGTCCACCACGCTCAGTTTGAGTCTTCTTATATAACCATCAGCATCATGGGGGCTCCACTCAATTAATAACCTTTATGAGCACTAATCTCCTCCCAAAGGCCCTATCTTTAAACACCACAGTCATGTTCGTCTCTATCTCTTAATAGTTTACAATGGAAATTAAATTTAATTTTAAAATTTTATTTCCTCATGTGTGTACCAGGGTCTCTTGCCACTGCAATCAAACACAAGCCTGGCTTTATGTAGGTGGCTGGAGGTTTGATCTCAGTCAGGGCAGGCTTTGCAATCAATTGCCTTTAACCTCTGAGCCATCTCCTTAGTCTTGGGAATTAAATTTCAACACATGTACCCTAGGGGAACAAATAAATCATATCTAAACTATAGCAGTGTGTGTGTATGTATGATGTATGTATGTATGTATGTATGTATATATGTATGTATGTATGTATGTATGTATGTATGTATGTATGTATGTAAATATCCAGAAACAGGATTAAGCAACTATATTATCAGGAAAGGGAGAAGATTCGTCTTTAGCTGTAAGGTAGTTTAAATGCAATGTGTCCCCTCAGTAGCTTCATGTGTTTGAGATAAAGACTCATAATCTCCAACTGTTAGCAATTTGGGAAGTGTAGTCTTGCTGGAGGAGGTGTGTACTGAAGCAGACATTGAGGTTTACTAGCCCAGCTCCAAGCTCAGTACCAAGACTGCTTCCACCCAGATGTGTGATACCTAGCCTCTGCTCTACCATGCTTTCCTGCCATGATGAAATTTACCTTGAAATTTGTAAGCCGGAAATAAACCCTTTCCTTCTATAAACTGCTTCCAGTCTGGTGTGTTCCAACAATGAGAAGCTAACTTCAATAAGCTATAAATAAACCTAAACCTCCAAACTATCTATACTATAAAACACCTCCCAGCTATCAAAAAGAATTAAGCAGATCTATACACCGTGACATACAAGTAAGTCCTCAATACCTTTCCTGTTTTCTTCATCCACCCCTCTTCCACATATACTACTGGGGATGGAAAATATTAGACAAACCTACTACTGAACTACATGCTCAGACCTTTTTATTTTGAGATAGGGTTCTGCAGGCTGGCTTCACCCACAGGCAGCAGGAAAACTGGCTATGATACCATTTATTTTTATTTATTTATTTATTTTAAATATTTTATTTATTCATTTTTCAAGCAGAGAGAGAGAGAAAGAGAGAGAGAGAGAGAGAGAGAGAGAGAGAGAGAGAGAGAGAGAGAGAGAGAGAGTGCGAGCACACCAAGGCCACCACCTTGTAGGTCTGGCTTATGTGGGTCCTGGGGAATTAAACCCCGGGGGCCTTAGGCACTGGAGGCAAGTGCCTTAACTGCTGAACCATCTCTCCAGCCCGATACCATTTATTTATTTTATTTTTATTTATTTTTTGGTTTTTCGAGGTAGAGTATCGTTCTAGTCCGGACTGACCTGGAATTCACTATGTAGTCTCAGGGTGGCCTTGAACTCAAGGCAATCCTTCTACCTCTGCCTCCCGAGTGCTGGGATTAAAGTGGTGCGCCACCACACCCGGCAATACCATTTATTTTTAAAAACCCAAAATGGGGCTGGTCGTGGTAGCACATGCCTTTAATCCCAGCACTCAGGAGGCCTAGATAGGAGGATCTCTGTGAGTTCGAGGCCAGCCTAAAACTGCATAATGAATTCCAGGTCAGCCTGGGCAAGGGCTAAAAACCTTACAGTGAAAACAAAACAAAACAAAAAACAATCAAAAAAAAAAAAAAAAACCCAGGGCTGAGGGGGGTTGCTCAGTGGTTAACGTACTTACTTGCCTGCAAAGCCTAACCATCCAAGTTTGATTCCACAGTACCCATGTAAAGCCAGATGCACAAAGTGGTGCATGCATCTGGAATGTGCAGCGGCTACAGGCCTACAGGCCCTGGGTCACATATTCTCTCCCTCCCTGCAAATAAATTAAAAAAAAAAAAAAGAGGGCTGGAGAGATGGCTCAGCGGTTAAGGCACTTGGCTCCAGTGTCTAAGGCCCCAGGTTCAATTCCCCAGTGCCCACATAAGCCAGCCCCCACAAGGTGGTGACCCTGGTATTCTGTCTCTCTCTCTCTCTCTCTCCCTCCCTCCCTCCTTCCCTCCCTGCTTGAAATGAATAAATAAAATATTTTAAAAAAGAGGGACTGGAGAGATGGCTCAGTGGTCAAGGCACTTGCCTAAGGACTCAAATTCGATTCCCCAGTACCCACATAAAGCCCGATTCACAAAGTGGCACATGAGTCTGAGGTTCATTAGTGGCTGGAGGCCCTGGCATGCCCATGCCTATTCTCTCTCTCAAACAAATAAATATTTTAAAAAAGTAAACTATGAGCTGGGCGTGGTGGCGCACACCTTTAATCCCAGCACTTGGGAGGCAGAGGTAGGAGGATCACCATGAGTTCGAGGCCAACCTGAGACTACAGAGTGAATTCCAGGTCAGCCTGGGCTAGAGTGAGACCCTACCTCGAAAAACCAAAAAGAAAAAAAAAAAAACAACTATGTAGGTGTATGAATATACATATGTGGTTAAATTTGTATAGAACAAAATGTATCTGTGCTTGGTGGCTATAATGGTTAAGTTCTGTTGTCAACTTGACCTATTTAGTAATCTTGGGTGGATGTCTGAGGTTGTTTACAGAAAGGCAGCCTTCTAAGTAAGGGGCAGGAGGTAAAGAAGCTCAGGAGAGCTAGAAACAAACATCCCTTATTGGGAGGGCAGAGCAGGAAGGAAATTCCAAAAACTCAGGAAGTCAAGTCTGGGAAAGGATTACAAGACCCCATCCTAAGACTATATTAAAGGGGAAGGAAATCTCTCTACCCCCTGCCTGTTTGAGGTGAGTGTGTGTGTGATGCTGGTGATGGCTTCTCTCTCTCTCTCTCTCCTTGGATCTGTGAAAGGGGACCAGCCTCTTTTGCCATTATGGAACTTCCCCTGTATCTGTAGATTCAATAAATATTTTCTTCCCATAATTCTGTCTGGTTTGGAGGTTTATCCCAGAGGCTTGTGGCTGACTATGACAGTGGCAAACACCTTTAATCCCAGAATTTGAGTAGCAGAGATAGGAGGATAACTGTGAGTTCGAGGCCAGCCTGAAACTACATAGTGAATTCCAGGTCAACCTGGTCTAAAGTGAGACCCTCCCTGAAAAACTATAGATAAATAAATAATAAATAAATAAATGGTGAGGAAAGGCATTTTACTGTACACATTTTGATATTTAAATCACTTGCAATGAAACCTGTATTGCTTTATGAATTTTTAATTTTTTTTTTTTTTTGGTTTTTCGAGGTGGGGTCTCACTCTAGCCCAGGCTGACCTGGAACTCACTATGTAGTCTCAGGGTAGCCTCGAACTCATGGTGATCCTCCTACCTCTGCCTCCCGAGTGCTGGGATTAAAGGTGTGCGCCACCACGCCCAGCTTTAAAAATATTTTATTTATTTATTTGAGAGAGAGAGAGGCAGACAGAGAGAGGCAGAGAGAATGGGCACGACAGGGCCTCCAGCCACTGCAAATGAACTCCAGACACATGCGCCCTCTTGTGCGTCTGGCTTTACATAGGCACTGGGGAATCGAACTCAGGTCCTTCTGCATTGCAGGCAAATGCCTTAACGGCTAAGCCATCTCTTCAGCCCTTGCTTTATGAATTTTAAAAGAAGGGGTTGGGTAAGATAACTTTATAATAATCTATTAATCACACATGTATATATCATACATTTCACTATTTAACCTCCCACACCAGGTAGGGTCTCACTCTAGCCCAGGCTTTGCAATACGCACCTTTAACCGCTGAGCCATCCATCTCTCCAAGCCCTATTTAATTTCCTTGTCCCCCCCCCCCCCCCCCCGTGCTGAGGACCAAACCCAGGGCCTTCACTGAGCTAAATCCGCAATCGCTGTTTTTCATTTTTTGAAGTAGGGTCTTGCTCTAGCCCAGGCTGACCTGAAACTCACTATGTAGTCTCAGGCTGGCCTTGGCCTCCAGAGTGCTAGGATTAAAGGTGTGTGCCACCATGCTGGCTATATAAACATCTAACACAAAAAAATATGGCAGTTGTAGTGGTGTTCTCCAAATTCCTGTCTCTCAAAAAGTCACCATATGCTGCCCATAAAGGACCCATATAGAGCAGGTCCAAAATCCAGGACCCAGGGGACAAAAACTACAACCAAAGTTATGACTCTCATGATGTCTGGTGACAAATTTTTGTTTTCCCTGAGTCAGACAACCTCTTCAAAGGGACAGAGCACAGTATATGAAGTGTAAGAAACTCTCGGGTAGCCTGCTCAATGCAATGGTGAACAATGAGACTGTCTCAAATTAAGTGGAAGATGAGGATCTACAACCCTCCGTGTGTGTGTGTGTGTGTGTGTGTGTGTGTGTGTGTGTGTGTGTGTGTGTGTGTACACGTACGTATACACACACCACTCCTCCCCAACACAGAAAATCTGCAAGAAACCTATTCAAAAAATTAGGTCTCCAGCCAAGAGCTCTAACTTTAGTCCTTTAGCTTCTTCTTCTTTTTTATTTTTTGGTTTTTCGAGGTAGGGTCTCACTCTAGTCCAGGCTGACCTGGAATTCACTATGTAGTCTCAGGGTGGCCTTGAACTCACGGCAATCCTCCTACCTCTGCCTCCCAAGTGCTGGGATTAAAGGCGTGCGCCACCACACCCGGCTCTCCAGCCCTATTTTAAAAACGATTTTATTTATTTGAGAGAAAGAGAAAGAGGCAGATAGAGAGAGAATGGGAATGCCAGGGCCTCAAGCCACTGTAAATGAACTCCAGACACTTGGGCCACCTTGTGCATGTGGCTTTATGTGGTTACTGGGGAATCAAACCAGGGTCCTTTTTTTTAAAAAAAAAAATATTTTATTTATTCATTTTCAACAGAGAGAGTAGTGAGTACCAGGGCTATCACCTTGTGGGTCTGGCTTATGTGGGTACTGGGGAATTGAACCCGGGGCCTTAGGCACTGGAGGCAAGTGCCTTAACCGCTGAGCCATCTCTCCAGCCCCCAGGGTCCTTGTGCTTTGCAAGAAAATGTCTTAATGGCTAAGCCACCTCTCCAGTCCCTTTGGTTTTGTTTTTTAAATTAAGCCACTGGTTAAGCCCAAGCCATATATATTAAATAAATATATTTTGGTTGTATTTTTGTTTAAAAAACCAGAAAATATTATTTCATTGACATTTTAAGCTAGAGAAGATGGGCTACAGGAGCTGGGAAGATTGCTCAGTGGTTAGAAGCACTTGTTTGCAAAGCTTACTGACCTGGGTTCAATTTCCAAGCCACCCTGTACACTGCTCCTTTAATTAATTTAAATGTACGATACAATCATATAAATCAAATTCATGATAGGGGTTGCATTTATATAAAGTGAAAAATTTAATTACGAGTGAAATGAACATCAAGTTTATCTGAAATAATTTTATTTGTAAAAATGTGTTGGGGGAGGCCACTGGGAAGATAGTTCAGCAATTAAAGGCATTTGCTTGTAAAGCCTACCCATGTAAGCCAGACCCAAAAAGTGGCACAAGCATCTGGTATTCATTTGTAGCAGCAAGAGCCTACTCTCTCTTTCTCAAATAAATTAAAATAAATATTTAAAGAATGTGTGGAGCAGAGTAGGGTAAAGTGGGATACATCTTGTACTGTAGAAGGAGGATCATGAGTTCCATGCCAACCTGACATAGCAAGACCCTATCTCAAAAGATGGTCAGATGAAGTGAGGGAAAAGTAGAGGGCAAAATACTCAACTTGCTGAGGTAAGTAAGACAAAATGTTAACAAATATTCACTCTTGGCTGTGAGAGCCCAAATATATGCCGGTATGGGCTCTTCTATTCTGGTGCTTCTTCCAATATACATCCAGCCCTGGATATTGAACCCTAGGCCTTATACAAATTTCTTAGATTTTTTACATTTTTAGAATTTCTCAGGCTAGGTGTGGTGGCACACACCTTTAATCCCAGCACTCTATAGACATGAGTTCCAGTCGGCCTTGGCTTCAGTGAGACCCTACTTGCGG
>PVHP010040903.1:0-15175 GCA_004024765.1 Zapus hudsonius | reverse complement strand
ATAGTTCTCATTACATTCAGGTCTTTCTACTCTGACCAGAATGATCCATGAAGCTGTACTCACAACACTGTGAGGCATCTCTTAGGCTGAGATTTCAAGTCCTTCCACATCCTTCCTGATCATTTCCAGAAGACCAAAGCCACAAGATCAGGGTTCTAGCAGCAACAGATGACCCCACGTCCTGGTACCAAAACTGTTGCAGTCAGCTTTCTAGTTGCTGCGCAGAAAGAACCCAAACAAAAGCGGCTTGTAGAGGAATGGGTTTATTTGGCTTATGGACTCGAGGGGAGACTCCATCCTGGCAGGGAAAACGATGGCATGAGCAGAGGGCTGGACATCACCTCCACCACAGCACTGCAAACAGCGGCAGGAAGGTGTGCCCAACACTGGCAAGGGGAAGCTGGCTTATAACCCCATAAGCCTGCCCCCAACAACACAGCTTCATCGAGGTTGTAAAACCCAAACTGCCATCAGCTGAGGATCGATCTATCAGAACACATTCAATTGTTTGTGGGGGACACCTGTATCAAACCATGACACCTAATGACCTGGGTTCAATTCCCCAGTACCCACCTAAGCCAGATGCACAAAGTGACACATGCACCTGGAGTTCATTTGCAATAGCTTGGAGGCCCTGCCATGCACATTTGCTCTATCTGCCTCTCTTTGTCTCTGTCTGCTTGAAAATAAAAATATTTTTAAGAACAGAATAAGGTGGAGAGGGCTGGAGAGATGGCTCACTAGTTAATGTGCTTACCTGCAAAGCCTAATGACCTGTATGACCTGGGCTTGATTCCCCTGTACCCACATAAAGCCAGATGCAGAGTGGCACATGCATTTGGAATTCATTTGCAGCCACTGAAGACCCTGGCATGCTGATTCATATTCTCTCTCTCTCTCTCTCTCTCTCTCTCTCTCTCTCTCTCTCTCTCTCTCTCTCTCTCTCTCCTTGCAAGTTAATAAATGAAAATATTTTTAAAGGGAATAAGGTGGAGAGCAATTGAGGAAAATCCCTGATAGCAACCTCTGGCATCTTTGCACATCTGTACACACACACCACACACATACACATGCAGTCAAAGGCCTGCACTATATTGGGCCTATCTGCATGTTGTTATGGATGATGGAGAAGTTGAAAATAACACCAAAATAGGTGAGAAATGAGTTGAAAAGATGGGATTCTGGATGGTGAAAGGGAAACTATGCAATGGGAGAGGATTTTGATCAAAATACATTTATGCATATGTATGAAAAACCGTCAGGGGCAATAGAGTTGGCTCAGCAGTCAAAGGTGCTTGCTTGCAAAACCTGATGATTTGGGTTCAACTTCCTAGTTCCCACATAAAGCCAGATGCACAAAGTGGTGCATGCATCGGAAGTTGATTTTCAGCTGTTTGAGGACCCATATACTCTCTCTCTCTCTCTCTCTCTCTCTCTCTCTCTCTCTCTCTCTCTCTCTCTCTCTCATAAATAAATAAAATATTTTTAATTTTCAGTGAAAACTTCTTTAAGAAGAACTGTGTCCTTTGGGAGAAGGATAAGCAATGAAAACTTTGCTCTCATGAAGGTGATTCACACCTCAATGAAAGGGTTCAAGGTTGAAAGGAGTGCTCTCTTGCCCTTCCACCTACTGCCATGTAAATAGCATTCATCCCTCCAACGGATATAGCAGCAAAGTAGCATCCTGGAAGCAGGCACTGGAGGTCATCCTGGAAGCGGACACTGGAGGTCATCCTGGAAACAAACACTGCAATTCATCCTGGAAGCAGACACTGGAGGTCATCCTGGAAGCAGACACTGGAGGTCATCCTGGAAGCAGACACTGGAAGTCATCCTGGAAGCAGACACTGGAGGTCATCTTGGAAGCGGACATTGGAGGTTATCCTGGAAGCAGATGCTGGGATCTATTACGGAAGCCAACTCTGAAGGCCATCTTGCAAACAGACACTGGAGGCCATCTTGCAAACAGATGCTCCCAGATCAGGTGACCTCATTTACATGCAAATGAATGCAAATTTTATTTTGCCCTCCTTTCCCCACAGAAGAAACTGTAAGGAGGTAAGTGGATCCCCTCTTTCTTTTGAATGTGCCTGGGCTGAGCAGGGCTGAACAGTGAATAGAGTGGGGAGAACTGTCCTATGCAAGGGAGGGAAGCCATGTCATGAGTCAGCTTCAATCGTAGCGAAAAGGTGTGTCTACTGTCAACATACTCACATGGCCAAGAGCTGTGCTATAGCCATGCCTGTGGAGCCATCCCCTGCTTTCATGCAAAATTGTTAGAAAATGTCTCATGCCTCCTCTTAGCAAAATCCCCCTGCTGCCTGACTGGGAAGCTGTCAGTGTGATCTATAACCCCTAGGCAGGCCTGGAATATGAGCTGAATTGCCTGAGTCACTAGGGATGATAGAATCATTCTGCAGGAAATTGGAAATCAATTCTTGTCATCGCTGTACAGAACGCCTTTATCAAACAGTTCACCGTGTAAGGCAAACCAAGACAGACTTGAAGGCCAATATGGAAACAACAATAAAAGAAAGAGTGTGTGTGTGTGTGTGTGTGTGTGTGTGTGTGTGTGTGTACACATGCATTGTAGATACATCTTTGTGCATAGGCATATATCTTCAAGCACATGAGGATCCCAATGAAACATGCCTAGTCTTCCAGGCAGTAAAAGACCCCCTATTCATAGGACAGAGATGTTGTATACAAGGGAAGGTTGAAAACCTACCATGAGAGTTAGCTTTCCATTGCTGTAACAAGACACTTGAGATAATCAATTTATAAGGAGGAAGGGTTCATTTTCGCTCATGGTTTCAGAGGTTGAGTCCATGGTCACTATTGCTTTAGCATATTGTAGCAGGAGTACATGGCGGATATGGTAGTTTGAACACATGGCCCCATAGACTCAGGTGTTTTATTAAATTTGAGTTTGCAGCTTCAGCCCCTAGCATGCAGACCTCTGCTACTGGGGCCTGTCATTAGGGGCAGATCTGAATTCCAGCTCAAAGGTATGCAGAGAGGTTCTGAACTCTGGTAGGGTTCCTGCTTGCTCTTTTTTGGTATTTGCTAGCTGGTGATGGTTTCTCTTTCTGCCTGGATTTATGAATGGGAGCCAGCTTCTTCTGCCATTGATGGATCTTCCCCTGGATCTGTAAAGCTTGAAATAAATCCCTTCCTCCCATGAAACGGTGTTTGGTTGGAGGTTCATGCCAGCATCGTGGAACTGTCTAAAACAGTGGAGCAAAACGGCTTACCTTGTAGTGGCCAGGCCGGGTGTGGTGGCACACACCTTTAATCCCAGCACTCAGGAGGCAGAGGTAGAAAGATTTCTGTGAGTTCAAGGCCAGCCTAAGACTACTTAGTGAATTGAAGGTCAGCCTGGGCTAGAGTGAGGGGAAAAAAAATACTCATGGAGGCCAGGAGGCAGGAAGAAGGAAAAGAAAGGACTGGGTCAGAAGGCACCCTTCAGTGAACTAACTTCTCTTAGGCCCCACTCTTAAAGGTTACATTATTGCCAGATAGTGCCATGGGTTGTAAGCCTTCTACACATTTACCCTGGGAAGACTTTTTAAAATAGTTTCGTTCTTTGACAATTTAATACATTTATATGATGTGTTTTGATCATATTCACCCCCATTATCTTCTTCTCCCCATCCCATTCTCCTTCCCAACAAACCCTTCTCTTCTTTCATATCTTTTTTTCTTCTTGTTGTGACCCACTGCGTTAAATTGGGGTTTCTTGCATGAGGCTGGGTGGAGGGTTGTTTACTGGATTTTGGGCAATTTACCAGTGGCTACAGCACTAAAAAATATGACTCCTCCTTCCTCCAAAAGCAGTAACTGCCAATAACTCCTCAGAAAAGGGTGTGATCTCATGAGCCCCTCCTCCAACCATGATGGAATGTTGACAGTCCCAGCCTTGTTCTGGAAACCACAACTGTTGTAAATTCACAAATGTCATGTCCGGAAGACGGGGTTCCACAGGACTCTTTCCAATTCCTTTTCCACAGTGTTCCCTGAGTCTTGGGGGGAAGGGCGATATAGACATCCTGTTTAGAGCTCAGCACTCAACACTCACTTATTCTCAGCACTTTTGACCAATTGATCAGTTATGAGTCTATGTGTTAATCTTTGCCCCCTGCATAATGATGCTTCCCTGACCAAAGCTGAGTAGCACTAATCTATGGGTCTAAACAAATATTTAGGAGGTCATTTGACAACATCTCCATCTATAAAAACAACAGTAGTTACCCGCTTCCCCAAGCCCAGAAGCTATGATTTCCCCAGCAATGAACTTTTGACCAGGTTTATAGAACCAGAAATGAATTCCCTCCTGTGAAGTGGGCCTCATGTCCAATAAGAAACTAGCTGATTACCACCGTAACAGTCATGCCACTATTGTACCAGTGGACACATCTTGCCTGACAGGTCACTTATTGTAGCATGCAGAATCTGCAGTTTCACACGGGTTTATACGCCTTGGAGGATGTTGACAATCTAAACCATAACATCACCTAAGATGTGCATCTGTGATGATTTATATCGCTTGTCAGCCTGACAGGGTGTGGAATCATCCCTGAGAGATTATCTGGTAATTGAACGCAGATCCTTATGCTTGCAAAGCAAGCACATGTTAAAAGAAAGAAAGCTGAGCGCGGTGGTACATGCCTACAATCCCAGCCCTGGGGAGGTGGAGGCAGCTGGATATTTAAAGCCCACTGGCTAGCAAGTCTAGACTAATTGGTGAACTCCAGGCCAATCAGAGACTCTGTCTCACAAAAGGTGGACATCACTGCAGTTGGTTTGAATGTGAATGTATGATGTCCTCCACAGCCTCTGAGACCGCTGAGTAAGATTGAGCTTGCAATTTAAGTCTCCAGTGGGTGGAGCCCTGATGGGGAAATGGTACATCATTGGGGCAGGAGCTTTAGTCCAGTTCTACTAAGGTGTGCAGAATGCCAATTGGAGCTCTGGTTGTTCCAGTTTGCTGGTTGTTCGGTGGTGTCTCTCTGCTATGAATCTATGGAAGTAAGCTTCTTCCACCACAATGGAACTTCCCCTAGGAATCTGTAAGTCTGAAAGAAACCCTTGCCTCCTATAAACTGCTTCTGGTGGAGTGTTTGTCCCAGCAACAAGAAAGTAACTATAACAACAATGCCCAAGGCTGTCCTCTGAACTATAACATGCACACACACATATGAGTTATTCAGTTCAAAATCTGACACTTTTATGTATATGTACGCATGCATTTATGTATGTATATGTACATATGTGTGTGCATATATGTGTATTTATGTATTATCAGAGTCCTGAATTCACTGAGCCTCATTGGTCTATATTGTCTGTGACTACAGAAGGCACCATACACCACAGAGGGCTATGAGTAAAGGAAATTGGTTGGTTGGTCTACGAATAAAATTTCTCATCCATGGACAAGGCTATAAAATGTCGACTGGTTTATAGTTTTGGCACAGGCAATTACCCATGAGGCAAATGGGTAAAATGAATCCCAAGATGGTAAATGACTTGCTTCAACCTTGTTCATGTAAAATATGAGAGGAAATGTTGTGAGCTGGGGAAATGACTCAGTGGTTAAGGCACTTGCTACACAAGCAGGAATGCCTGAGTTTAGATGCCAGGACCCAGGTAAAAGCCCGATGAAATAACAGCTGTCTATAATCCCAGCACTCTGATGATAAAATGGGAAACAGCGGAATTTCATTCAAGTCTAGTGAACATAGCCGTAAACAACAAACCACAAAGACCAGGACTCCAAAAAATATGATGGATAAGCTGAGGAGATGGCTGGTTCAGCAGTTAAAGGTGCTTGCTTGCAAACCCAGATGGCCTCAGTACCCACATAAAGCCAGGTGCACAAAGTGGCACATGTGTCTGGAGTTCATTTGCACTGGCAGGAGTTCCTGGCTTGCCCATACTCTGCCTCTCTCAAATTAACAGATTTTTTTTTAATGAAGTGGAAAGCAAGTTCTAATACCTGAAAGTTGTTTTCTGACCTCCACATGAGAGGCAAGTACACTCTCATATTACTACACATGAATATGGACATACACACTGAAAAAAATTATAAATAAAAAAGAGACCCTAACTCAAACCAGATAGAAGTTGATGACCACCTCGGGATTGTCTTCCGATTTCTACACGTGGTTTTATGAAAATTTATTCATTCACCCATGATGCATTTCGGCATAAAGATCTGAGAAGCCATTTTCTTCTTCTAAGAAAGGCGTTTGGAGAGTGTCGTAGTCAGACACACGCTGCTGGGATGAATCTCCAAACCAGGCACAGTTTGGGGAGGAAAGTATTTATTGAAGCTAACAGATCCAGGGGAAGTTAAGGGGAAAAAAGGCTGGCCCCCTTTCACAGATCCAAGCAGAGACAGCGACAGCACCTCCAGAAGCCAGCAAGCACACTATCACACTGTAATTCACAAAAATGCAGAACTGCCAAACCAGGGGTTCCGGCTTTTCTTTTGCATATCTATCCCTAGTATTTTGCATTCAAATTAGAAAGGGCCAGTCCCCAGGAGGCAAGGCCAAAGTGACACTTCCTCCAGCCAGAAGTCTGGAGACAATTAACAATTTAATAAACACAATTATAATAAATTCTCTTGGGGGACATTATTCAAACTACCACAGACAGCAATGGGGTGGAGCTTCAAAACTGGGGGTGAGTAGCTTTGATCATCCTTTCCACGGGGACTCATGCCTAGTTGCAGAGCTCTTTGGGTGCCCCATACCTCACCAGTCTCAGTGTTCTAATGATCTTCGTCTACATAAATCCTTCTAGAGAATTCCGAGCATTACAAGCTTAATCTCTCAAATAACCAGAGAGAGAGAGAAAGAGAGCCATGAATAATCCAAAAAGTAGGGGCATTGGGTGACTGCTCACAGCCCCATGGTGCTGTGTAGTTTGGATATGAAATGTCCCAAACATGTTCATATACTTTGAAATCTTGGGGCCAAGCTGAAGGCACCATTTTGGTAGGTTGTGGACCCTCACTTCCTCCAGAGAAGGCTCTCTGGAGGAAGTGAGTCACTGGAGGTGGACCATGAGGTTTTATAGCCCAGCCCCACTTCCTGTCTGCTTTCTGCCTGCAGGTAAAATTCAACCAGCTGCCTTACCACCTGTGCCATGATGGATCGTGTCCCTTCAAACTGTAAGCCAAAATAAACCCTTCCTCCCTTATATCATCAAAGTACATTACAAGCATGTATGGAAACGTCACAACCAATCCCCTTACTCTGTCTAATTAATAAACACGAAGGAGAAGGAGGAAGATGAGAGACGTGCAGGAAGAGGAAAAGGAGAAAACAGAGAGCTTCTCTTCCTTCATCATCTGTGAGGACGTAGCAAGATGGTGACCATCTTGCTTCTCGGAAGACAGCCCTCAGCAGAACCTGGCATGCCAGCCTGAACCTAACGCCTCCAGCCTCCAAGAGTATAAGAAATAAATGCCTTACCAAAGCAACAAACAAGACTTCTTTGAAAGATGAGAGGCCTTCAAGGAGTGGGGGCTGGGGGAAGGGACAAAGGATGATAAAGGGACAGAAACAAATCACTGCATGTTCATATATAAAAGTTCTCCATGAAAGAAATTTCTGTACTCTGATTCTTCATTGCATAGTATCCCACTGTAGCTTCCTGAGCTGGTAACATCATCAAACAACACTCCACTGAACCTCTTCCTGGCTTTCTAATGTCAGGTGTGGTGGTATGCATCCGTAATCCCAGTGCTGGGGAGGTGAAGACAGGAGGATCCCTCTAGCTTGCTGGCTAGTCTAGCTGAATCAGTGAGCTCTGGGTTCCACAAGAAAACATACCAGAGCAGAATCCCAGAAGCTGCTAAGAGCTCAACACCATAGTAGATTTTAAACACACCCACCATGGCCCAGGGAATTTTGCAGAAGAGGGGGTAGAAAGATTGTAAGAGCCAAGGTGGGTGAGGGAATATCCAGAGGCATTGCCCCCTTCCCACAATGACTGATGGCTGATCAAACAACTCATAGCCCTCAACCCCATGGTGCATACCAGCAATCCCACTGAGGAAAGCCCTCAGTGGAATGGGGGCAGGCATGAGAGAAATAGTGGTACCAACACATGATTTGTTCATACAAAGTTTCTACTTAGAGAGAAATCCTGTCTCAAAGAAAACGATGACACTAAATAAGGAAGATGCCAACATTGACCTATGGCCTCCAAATTCATGTGTACACATGTGCATACACACCCAAAATCAGGTTCAGGCTGGACTAACATACAGCCAGGATCAGAACAGGCTGAATTTGAGAGATTTTGCGAGCCAAAGGATTCTTTCATCCTTTAAATAGGTGATGTCAGAGATTTTGGTCACAGCAATGAAAACCTAACACATGCCCACAGAAATGCATTTTAACATGATCTCATTTTAGCTTAACAGAAAAGTCACCTAGAGAAAATCTCTCAATTAATGATCATGATGGTGAGTGATGATTGTCAATTTGGCAGGATCTAGAATCACCTAAGAGACCGGCCTCTGGGTATGTCTGTGTATAATTCTAGATCGGGTTAATTGAGAGGGAAAGACCCACCCTAACTGTGGGCAGCACCATGCCATGGGCTCAGATCCCAGAATGAATAAAAAGGAGAACGTGAGCTGAGCATATGCATTCACCTCTCTGCTTCCTGACTGTGGATGTCATGTGACCAGCTGCACCTGCACCTTCCTCACCAAGATGGACTTCATCCCCTCAAACAATGAGCCAAAATAAACCCTACCTTCCTTAAAGTGCTTTTGTTGGGTGTTTTGTCACAGCAAGAACAAGAAGTAACTGATACAATGGATGGCAAGCCTGAGGCTCAGCACGTTTAAATCAAACTCGAAATCAACCTATCTTGGATCCGAAAGCCCTAGGTTCTCCAGACGGCAACCTGTCCCCTTATAATACAATTGCCTAAATCACTTCCACGCTCAGTAAAGAAGATCCTGGGGTCCCTTTGCCCCTCCACAGAAATAGAGAGATTTCCAAGTTTAACTTAAAAGAAAAAAAAATACAAGGGCATGTTTTCAATAGCCACTCTACTGTATGAAAAGAGATCTGGTTGGCGAGTCTGCCCTCCAGATGGACACTGCAAATGCCTAACAGCTTAGACTCTGTTTGATTGCAAGCAGGGAATGAAAACAAAAGACCTCCAAAGAGGCCTGTCTGGCTTCAATGCATTCCTTTGTGCTGAAATTCAAGATGTGTGCCATGCCGCCTTTCAATAATTTTTAGCGTGTTATTCTCCAGGATCTTTGAAGTTTCTCTTATGGCAAAAACGTTTTCTTAAGTTATTGGCCTGTTTGAAAAAAAAAAACGCAAAATATAAAAACCTATGATCTTGAGTTTCACAGCTCATAAATATTTGTGCAGAGGCCGCAGCCAGACCCTGGAGGGTTTTTTCTTATTCTAAAGGAAAATGAAATCCTAGAGCCAGGTGGGTGTTTCGGCCTGCATGGTCCCCTTTGTCCGGCTGAGGATAAAGCCATTTTCTCGGTGACACAGCATGGTTCCATTTCAGCAGAGAATGAAGGCAGACAGGATTTCTTCCCTAGCTTCCTTCCTGTTCTTAAAGCATTGTCTCACCTAAGGGCACCAATAATCTTTCTCACATATTCTATCTGACCCTGTACATCCTGTTCCAAACCCTTCCAGGGCTCTCTATGGCCAGTCACATGAAATAAAAATTGTTTTACACTTTACCTCCCTGCTATACCCACCCACTGCAGGCACCTGGCAAGCCCCAGTTCCCCAGAACCTATGCCTTTAGCCCAGCTGGTACAGTCTGATGATTAATGCAGCCATGCCCAGCCTCCTTGTCCTGGGTCAATTAAGGGTTTCCTTGCCCCTAGTTTTAGAATAATGACAGCCTTGGTGTGAGAATCAGTCAGATCAGAGTTCAAATCCCACCTCTGGTACCTAATCACTGCTAACACCGTTTCGATGAGGTTGAAATGAAGGGAATGGGACACAGAAGGCTTCAGGCACTGCAGAGTGGAGTCGTGGTGACGTCACCCAAGCTGGGAGCCTGCGGACAGAGAAAGTGCTGAAATTCTGGGTGTATTTACTGAAGGATTGTTTCTTTCTGTGCAGAGGCTTAAATACATATAATGTAAATTTTTATGTAAACATTTTTAGAATTCACAAGCAGTGATGATCCTAATATCTTGATCTCTATCTATCTATACCTAGAGTCTTGTATATAATAGCATCCCTTCACTGGAAGATTCTAAGCAGGTGCTCTACCACTGAACCATACCCTCAGCCCTCTTTTCACTTATTATTGTGAGGCAGGTCCTCCCTGAGTTGCCAAAGATTGGCCTTGAGCTAGGTGTTCAGATCCAAAGGTCATCATGAAGGCTGACTTGCTTCCAATGGCATCGGTACACCCGGCAGGCTGCTAGAATCCAATCTACCAAGAGACTATTCTTTCTTGGGAGATTCTCACGAAATTCTTAGTGTTTCAGGACCCCATAGCCACTTTCTGCTTGCTTGTGTATGTGTGTGTGTGTGTGCATTTCTAGGTGGTTTGCATATGTGTGTATGCATGTTCATGTGTATGGGTGCACAATGTGTGTAGTACATGTGTGTACATTTGCAGAGACCAGAGGTCAACATCTGACATCTTCCTCAGTCATTCTCCACCTTATTTTTTTAAAAAAAATTTTTTTTGGTTTTTCGAGGTAGGGTCTCACTCTAGTCCAGGCTTACCTGGAATTCACTGTGTAGTCTTAGGGTGGCCTTGAACTCACGGTGATCCTCCTACCTCTGCCTCCCAAGTGCTGGGATTAAAAGCGTGTACCACCATGCCTGGCTGTTTTTTATATTTTTTATTGACAACTTCCATGTATATACAATAGACCCTAATCACAATCTCTTCCCACAACCCTCTTTGGTCCTAACTCCTCATACCCTTCCACTGAACCCCTGCTTCTTTCCAACTAATTTCTCTTATGTTTTGATATCTTTTTCCTTCTCTCTCTCTCTCTCTCTCTCTCTTTCATATTATGCAGGTCATGTGTAGGCAGTGACAGCCACTGTGAGGTCATAAATGAATACACTTGATCTGGAAGGCAGCACTCCAAGGCTCTTCTCCCCATCCTCTGGCCCTTACATTTTTTCCATCACTTCTTCCACAATGGTTCCTGAGTCTTGGAGGTTGTGACACAGGTGTTTCACTTAGTGCTGGAACTGTCTGCTTTCATTTTTTTTTTGAGACAGGGATTACAGATGCATGCCACCATACCCTGAATTTTACATGGGAATTGGAGATTTGAACTCAGGATCTCATGCTTGCTTGCAATGCAAGACCTTTTCCAACTCAGCCATCACCCCAGCTCCACCTCATCCTTTTGAGCAATATGGAAATATACTCAACCAAGGCACTTCTACCCAAGGACTCTGAAATGTGAAGGTCGGGTTCTTTGGATGGACCCTCTCCCTGAGGCACTTGGAGACTGCTTTTGTGAAAGAAAGAAAGAAAGAAAGAAAGAAAGAAAGAAAGAAAGAAAGAAAGAAAGAAAGAAAGAAAGAAAGAAAGAGAGAGAGAAAGAAAGAAAGAACGAGAGAGAGAAAGAAAGAGAGAGAGAGAAAGAAAGAAAGAAAGAAAGAAAGAAAGAAAGAAAGAAAGAAAGAAAGAAAGAAAGAAAGATTCCTCATCTGACCCCACAAGGTAAATAAAAGCAGGATGAAAACCTGACATCTACACCTGTGCCCTTATTTTGCATCTGTCTCTTTTATTTTGGGTCACCTGCTTACCTCTGCACACCGGAATGCTAATTGCTCAAAGAGTATCTAGATCAAGAGATCCTTAATGGAGCCCATCTTTGTTCAAGGTTGAAGGCGCGGAGAATTGCTGAGCATCTCACTGTTGGCTTTTACAATGCCCCTGTGGTTGGAATACAAAATATCCCCCATAGCCTCATGTGGTTGTGATTCAACCTCCTACTTACAATCCAGCTGCTGGAGCCTTTGGGAGATGGAGCCTTGCTGGAGGATGTGTGTCACTTGGGGTGGACCTTGAGGTTTGTTCAGTCCAGCACTACTGGATGTTGACAGCTCACTCTGCCTTCTTCCTCCCAACTTGTATGTGACAATGTGAGCCGGCTTCCTGTTCTTGCCAAGTTTTTCCTGCCATGATGAAGCTTCCCCACAAAACTATAAGTCAAAATATATTGCTTCTGGTTGGGTGTTCTGTCACAGAAACAAGAAAGTTACTGCTACAGGCCCAGGTTCCAAGAACCACCACAATAGGAGGGGTGGAGGTGGGGGTCAGAGAACTTTACCATATAAATATTGTGGGGACCTGAAATTCAGTCCTTAACAAGGTTGCAAAAGACACTGAGGGCTGGGAGATTGCTCAGTGGATAAAGCACTTGCTACTCAAGTGTAAGGACCTGAGTTTAGATCCCCAGTGCCCACATAAAACAAGATGATGTAGTGATAGTATCTGTAATCCCAGTGTGTGGGACCCTGCTGAGAGGCATGGAGGACACAGGGTTAAAGGAAAATTGAGACTGGCCTGGAACCCGGATAATCTCATCCTGAGACTGGCAGAAGTTCGGCTGACTCCTTCTCTCCCCAACCTCCAGCCACCTGGCAGGCCCCAGCAAACCCTGATAAGTCCAGACAATTCAATGCCTGAGTTTACTGGAGTTCACATAATTCAGCTATAAGGTAATAACAAGGTCAAGGCAACAAGAAAGTCCCTCTAGCTTATCTATGCAGCTGGCCCCTAAAAATCCTTTCATGAAATAGCCACAGCCCACCCTGCTCCCGCCAATCCCCTTGCCGCTTATGCCCCTGCCTCTCCTTTCCCTCCTAAATAAAAACACCCTCCCCAACCTAATAAATGAGCTGTTCACTGCAAGTGTCTCCCAGGTGGCTATGCCCATCGGCTCACCGCTGTCCCAAGACTCTGTCCATCCAGCTGTGTGGATGAACCAGGGTGTTAGTGTACAATGACCCCCCCCAAGTAATCCATGGAGCACACCAGTGTGCCTACAGGGAGAAGGGATGTGCTTGTAGGTCAGCTAGCCTGATGAACACAGTGATAAATAAAAGACCCTGTCTCAAAAAAGGGGGGAAGAATACCCAAGGTTGTCCTCTGACCTCAGCACAAGTGGCATGGCACATGTGTATCCACACTCACACACATGAACACTCACACACCTCACACACACATACACACACACACATCTCTCTCACACATACACACACCAGCCCACAACAGGGGCACCTCCCAATTTACGCCACTTTGGCATAATGAAAAAATACTCAGAATTTGGTTTCAGGGTAACAGCATTTGACTCTCCATCCTTCTGGTTACAGCAAAGAGTCCTGGGCTGTGTTTTCGGTCATTCTAAACCTTTACTTTCCCATCAAAAAAAAAAAATGGCAATAATTGCATCTCCCTCCCAGGCTTTCTATGACATTCTAAGAGATCCAGAACAGAAAGGGCTCTGTCCAGTGAGTGTCACACAACAGGTATTTGATAAATGGCAGAAATTGTATGTCACCTTGATCTATCTGCCCTCACATATTCAACAAAGGGAATAGTGGAGCGGTCATGGATTACTGAGATATATATAGAAGGCCCTCAAAGTAGCATTTCTACCAGAGGAATCCATCTTCTTTCAGGGCAGTTTAAAAAATTGCTTTCTTTTGTGTGTGCCTGTGGGGTGGGGGTGTCCATGTGTGTGTGGGTGCACGAGTGTGCACATACACGTAGAAACAGATGTCGACCTCGTGCTTTCCATGCTCCCTGAAGTTTCTCCTGTGGTTGGATCATCTACTCATGATCTTCCTTTGGCCTACAATTCACCATTAGGCTAGACTATCTGGTCAGTGAGCCCTAAGCATCCCCCTGTCTCCACCTCCCCGGCTCTGGGATTTCAGGTATATGCCATTACAACTGTATGTAGCTCCTGGGGATCAAACTCAGGTCTGAATGCTTAAAAGGCAAGCACTTGGCCAACTGAGCTATCTCCTCAACCCTGTTAGTTACTTTTCCCATTGCTTTGACCAAATACCTTACAAGAAGCACCTTAAGGGAGGAAGGGCTTATTTTGGCTCACAGTTAAATCACGGATACAGCCTCTCATGGAAGGGGAAAG
The DNA here is from genome assembly GCA_004024765.1 of Zapus hudsonius. Classification (NCBI taxonomy): domain Eukaryota; kingdom Metazoa; phylum Chordata; class Mammalia; order Rodentia; family Dipodidae; genus Zapus; species Zapus hudsonius. Next base: position 1,023 of record PVHP010040903.1, on the reverse strand, counting down.
CAAGAGGAGGCTGGTCCTGTTACATCCATAGTCAGGAAGCAGAGACTAGGAAGGAAGTGGGTCTGGGATCTAAAGCCTCAAGACCCACCCCTTGTGACCCACTTCCTCCAGCCAGGCTCCACCCCTGAACAGTCCCACAACCTCCCAAAAGTGTCACCTGCTGAGACCAAGTATTCAAATACCTGAGTATGTGGGGGACATTTCACAAACCACAACACAAGGAGGATAAGCGAACCTTTCACATTTGATAACTGGTTTGGCCTCTGTTATTTTCCCCATGGAAACTGGAGATGCAAATCAGAGGGTCTCCAAGGTTCTTCCCGGCCATAAGCCTTTGTGTCTATGAGTTCAGAGAGACCCACCTTGATCAGTGTTCGCTCTAGTTTGGTTCCGAATTTTAAAACTAGTTCATGAAGTTCCACCTCCAAATGACCACACGACAAGATTATGACCTGGCCTCAGAGAGGCTCCCATGGTGGAGATGGTTGGACAGCAAAGATGTTGATGTGTTTTTGCAAAGCAGCTCACGAAGCGGAGGGAATGGCGTGATTTATTGTTTCCTCTGCTTTTCCTCCTCCTACAAATATGGTGCATTGTCAAGATAATGGCATCAATTAACCCCTGTGTCATTGCCGTGAGAGGACGATTCTTCACAAGCCAAGCTCTCAGCCAGTTTGCAGGGCCGCGGGAGCGTCTGTCAGAAGGTCTGAGCCTTGGCTAATGCTTGTGGGGCTGCAAGTCTCAGAAAAGTAATTACAACTTACAAGCTACCCTGGACCAGAAACCCTGTGGTATTTGAATGAAATGTCCCCCATAGGCTCATACGTTTTGAATACTTGGTCCCCATCTGATGGGAGTTTGGCAAGTGAAGCCGCCCTGCTGGAGGAGGTGTGTCACTAGGGACGGATTTTAGGTTTATTAATCCAGCCCTACTGTGTTTTCTTAGCTCCTTCATTCTTGATGATACCCTGCAGTGAGAGGCTGGGGTGTGGCTCAGTGGTAGAGCTCCTGCCTAGAATCCCC
>PVHP010040902.1:0-15708 GCA_004024765.1 Zapus hudsonius | reverse complement strand
GGTGACGTCGGGGCGCGCCGGCCACGCCCCGGGGCCGCGGATAAACGTGGACGCCGCGATGCCGCGCTCGCCCGGCGCCGAGAGGTCCGCCCGCGAGAGCCAGGTGCGGGGGGCGGGGGGGGCCGGGGTCGCGGGCCGGGGCTCCGCGGCGGGGCCGCCTCTGTCCCTGCGCTCGGGCGGCTGAGGCCTCGTCGTCTCGGTTCAGGGGTCGACATGGGGTCTGTCGCTTCTCGAAGTGCTGAGGTCTCTGGCGAGGCCACAGGAACTGGAAACCCCTGGAAGTGAAGTTCCGGGGTGCTAGGATGTCTGTCCGTCCTTCGGTCCGTCCGTCTGTCTGTCTGTCGTCCGTCTGTTTGTCGTCCGTCCGTCCGTCTGTCTGTCTGTCGTCTGTCTGTCCGTCCGTCGTCTGTCTGTCTGTCGTCTGTCCGTCCGTCCGTCTGTCTGTCCGTCCGTCTGTCGTCTGTCGTCTGTCCGTCCGTCCGTCTGTCTGTCCGTCTGTCTGAGGAAGGGACCATGTTAACTGAGGTCCGGAGCCAGAGAGTTCCCGGCTTGGGGTAGTTTAAGAGGGACCCCCAAAAGTGGACAGAAATGGTGGAAACATGTAGAAAGTGGTTGGGGAGATGGCTCAGCGGTTTTAGGTGCTTGTAAAGCCGCGGTCCGCGTGCAGTTTCCCAGCGCCGCCATGAGCCAGTCGCGGGCCAGACTTGTTCCTCGGAGCAAATGCTCCATCCAAGCCGGGCGACGTGGCGCTCGCCTTTAGTAGGAGGCCGAGGAAGCTCGCTGTGAGTTTGAAGCCAGCCCAGGACTACAGAGTGAGTTGCAGGTCAGCCTGGGCTTGAGTGAGACCCTGCCTCGAGCTGGAGTGCACAGACAACTCTGACCCACACACACAGTCACAAATAAATGTATGTGAAGGTTTAGGGGCGGAGAAGATGGCTCAGCAATTAAAGGCACGTGCATGCAGAGTCTGTGGGCCCAGGTTCGATTCCCAAGCCATCCACATAAGCTGGATGCAAAAAGTGAAACAAGTGTCTTGAGTGTGTTTGCGCCACCAAGAGGCCTTGGTATGCCCACACACATGCGTGCAAATAAATTTTTTTTAATGAACTGGTTTCCATTTTATTTATTCATTTTCAAGCAGAGAGATGCAGAGAGAGAAAGAGAGAGACACCAGGGACACCATCTTGTGGGTCTGGCTTATGTGGGTACTGGGGAATTGAACCCGGGACCTTAGGCACTGGAGGCAAGTGCCTTAACCGCTGAGCCATTTCTCCAGCCCGCAAATAAAAATTTTAAAAAGCCATATGGAAAAGACCCTTCAGACTTGTGTTTTGAGAGGTGCAAGAGTTTTGAGTTGTTTGCTGGTGCTGGAATCTGGAGGTCAGCTTGTGAATCCTGCGTGGACTTAAGCCTGTTTCCATGCCAGCACCTCCCTGGTTGTCTTCAGTTCCCTGTGGTGCACTAATGGCTGGCGCCTCCCTGATCAACTCTGGGCTGATGTCATTAAGCAGCAAGTACAAAGTAATTCAAGGCATAAGGGGAGGGAGGGAGGCACACAAGGGACAGGATGCACTCTGGGGAGTGTAGTCCGCAAAGCTAATGTGATTTAGAACCTGGTAACAGAGTTTGTTGATGTCAACAAGTGTATTCTGGAGATGAAATTGTGACTTGAGATCCACTGAGACTAGTTTTCTATGGCAGCTGTGTGAATTGAATATAAACGCCCTCCCACCTCCCCTCTTATGTTTATTGCTTTGTGGTGCTGGGGATTGAACTCTGGTCCTTACATATGCTAGGCAAGTGTTTTACTACCGAGTTACATCCTTAGTGCTCTTTTTACTCCCCCTCCCCAAAAAAAAACAAGGTCTCCCTAAGTGCTCAGGCTGGCCTTGAACTCACTTGAACTTGCGATCCTTCTGCCTCAGCCTCCAAAGTAGCTAGGATAACAAATCTGCAGAACCACAGGGCCTAGCCTTTCTTACAGTGTGCTTGAGGCAAGCTTCATCAACTCAGGTAAAAGAACAGGTCAAGGGCTGGAAAGATGACTCGGTGGTTAAAGGTGCTTGCTTGCAGGGCCTGACGATCTGGGTTCAGTTCCCCAGTACTTACGTAAAGGAGATGCACAAAGTGGCCCATGTGTGTGGAGTTTGTTTGCAGTGGAGTAAGAGGCTTTGGCATGCCCATTCCCTCTCCCTTTCACTTTCCCTTCTCTTGCAAATATATAAATATGCTTAAAAAGAATAAGACAGAAGCTCATCTCCCTGTATGAGCTTAGTTCTGAGGCTGAGACACAATATCTGTGCTAAAACTCCCGTTTTCACAAGAGCTTGGCTTACTTGTCTTGCACAAGGCTCCAGGATGACTTGGACTCCCCACAGAGTCCTTCTCTCCCTGGCTGCAGGTTACATGCCCTGGTGCCTGGCTCCTAGCCCTCCTTGTCCTCTTTGCTTCTAATTCTAGGCGACACTTAACTGCCACCCTTGGTCTGGACACCGTTTTCACAATGGAGTTTCCTGATTTGGGGAAGCATTGCTCAGAGCGTACTTGTAAACAACTAGGTAAGCGCTTCAAGAGAAATGTTACTGGGAAATGGCTCTTTCCTGTGGCCACTGCATTAGCTGATTGTCCTGTCTTGACCTCTCTGGCTTCTGAGGAGGGGGCTCCGGCATGGGTTCAGGGTCCGTTCAACATTGTATCCCCAGGCCTAAGTGGATACAAGTGTGTGGCTTGGATAAATAGGATTCCCTGGTATGCAGGATCTCTGTTGAAAAGGCGCTTTGTGGATCCTGGAAAGCCATTTGGCCTCGTCAATCCTGTGAGCAAGCACCTTAAAGTGCCTGTAAAGCAATCCCTTTAACTGCGAAGTTGTTTTCTCACACGTAATACCTTGAGGATACGTCTAGATCTCATAGGAATGAAGTCCCTAGCATAGATAAACACCAGTTTGGGACAACCTGTAATTCTTTTGTTCTAAAGATTTTCACTGTTTTCTTTTGTTTCTGTTGTTTAGATTTTCTTCCCATAACATGTGATGCATGTAAACAAGATTTCTGTAAAGACCACTTTTCCTATGCGGCCCATGCATGTCCCTTTGCATTCAAGAAGGTAACTACCCTCCGAGGGTTCAGACTGTGCTGTGAAACCACCCCGTGTGCACACACCAGCCTGACGACGAGATAAAGCTTAAGATCAGGCGGGATGCAGCTCAGCAGTAGCGGGCTTTCCTGGCAGGCAGAGGCCTGGGTTTGCTCTCCAGTTTTTGAGCACACTGGTCATACGTGTTCTTCCTTTGTTTTCTTTTGGAGGTCCTCCCTTCCTTTTATTTTTTTTCTTTTATTTATTTTTTTTGCATGTTGTCACACGAAGCTGGGATGAATCTCTAAACCAGGCAGAGTTATGGGAGGAAAGGATTTATTGAAGCTTGAGATCCAGGGGAAGTTCCATAATGGTGAAAGAGGCTGGTCCCCCTTTCACAGGTCCAAGCAGAGAGAGAAACCCATCAGTCACCAGCACCACACACACACAGGCAGGGTGGGGAGAGAAGATTTTCTCCCCCTTTATGTAGCCTTAGGGTGGGGTCTTGCAACCCTTTTCCAGGCTTTGTTTACTCCCAAGTCTCTGGAATTTCCTCCTGCCCTGCCCTCCCTTGAAGGAAAGTTTGTTTCTAACTTTCCTGAACCTTCTTGCATCCTGCCCCCTACTGAGAGGCTGTCTTCCTGTAAACAACCGCAGAGGCCCATCCAAGATAATTAAAAAGATCCAGTTGACAACAAAACCTAACCATCACACATGTATAGCAGGTATTACGTATGTGTTTGTGCATGTGTACTCACAGGTACTCAGAGACCAGAGGAAAACACGAGGTGTTTCTACTCTATCACTCCTCCACTGTTTCCTTGAGACCGTCTGTCCGTCTGTCTGAATGCAGAGCTGCAGCTTTTGTGAGCCCCAGTGATTCTCCAGTTCTTACTTGGTTCACTCTGTGGTTATGTGGGAAGAACTCAGATCAGTGCCTTGGGCTGTCCCTGTCTTGGGGGTGGGGGGGGGTCACAGTAACACTGAGTCTGTCATGTGAAACAGCAATCACAAAAGTCCTGTTGTGGTACGTCATAGCCGTGTCTAGTCTGCAGGCATGTTCTCCAGGTGTCTCCCTTGTTTGTGTCCAGTCTCCTGTGGGTTGACAGTAGCTGTCTGCTGTGATCTGTGAGATCCATGGAAGCCTACTCTCCTTTTCAGTCAAACCATGCCCTTCCTTTATTTATTTATTTTGAGACAAGGTCTCACTCTGCACCTGTACTAAACTATATAGCCCAGGCTGGCCTTGAATTCATGGTGGTCCTCCTGCCTTACCCTCCCATGTTTTGGGATTATAAGCATGAGCCACCTTGCCCAGTCTGTGCCCTTATTTGAAGCTTGCTCTTTTTTTTTTTAATTTTCATTTATCTTTTTGAGAGAGAGAGAGAGAATATGGGTGCCCTTGCCTCTGTAGAAGAACATGCATGTACCACTTTGTGCATCTGACTTATGTCGATAATGGGGAATCAAACCCAGGCTGTCAGGCTTTGCAAGCAAGTGCCTTTAACCACTGGGCCATCTCTCCAGCTCTCGGAGCTTGCTCTTAATGTTAAGGTGCTTGGTTTGAGGACCCACTGCACCAGAACAGCAGAGCCACCTTCCGTGTGCCTGAGAGGCAACTGAACCAGGAAGCCATGAAAGACTCTTGGTCCTTTGGGTCGCTGCAGCAGGGTGTTTCTAGGTGATTCCAGAAGTGCCCAGTAGAAACTGGAAGGTGCCTGTAAGAACACCAGCTCCCACAGGCCCATGGGCCTCAGACTTCTTGGACTTGCCCTGCTGTTTAGGAGTGACTCAGATCATAGGCTAAACTCTGCCACTTCCCCTTGGTACAGTTGGTGTCTGGGTGACGTAGTGTCACATGCCTTACTGAGCCACAGTCTGGCCATCTGCCTCTCAGGTCTTTAGAGTGGGTGGAGCAAGTGACTCACACGCCTGTGTTTACCTGGTACTAGTGACTAAACTACCTGTTTCTGTGTCAGCTGGATCCCACCTGGGGCAGAGTCTGCCTGGAGACCACGTGGAAGTGCTTGATTTCTCAGTGGTCACACTTGCCAACCGAGGTCGCGCTGCCCTAAGGCCCTACAGATCTATGGTCGCTGCTGATGACTAATGTTGGCTGCCCTCTCCCTCAGCTGTCCTGGCTTAGGGTTTTGGCCATGCCCAGTGTTCAGCACTGGGGACCCTTCATTCCCTCCAGAGCCTCTGCAGTTTCAGTCTGACAATCAGCAGTGGTCACTTGACCTTGTGCGAACCCCAGGCACTTATGAGGGTAAAGTCACGAAGGATCAGAGAGGCAGCTGCATGGTGAGCCGGGGACCTTGTGTGGACCCCAGGCACTGATGAGGGACTCCCCTATTTATAAAGTCACAAAGGATCAGAGAGGCAGCTGCACAGTGAGCCGGAGATCTTCTGGTCATTTTTCTGCCTATCACCCCCACTCTGAAGGGTCAGGCAGGCCCCCTCATGCAGCTCTGCTGTCCCAAGACCCGTGGATCTTACTAGCTTCCTTCCCTGGCCCTCTATGCTCTCGGAGGGCCCGCCACACGTAAATTCTACTCACAGCCTTTCAGCAGCTGGCTATCACATTGCAGATGCCTCATTCTCACCAGTGGGCTCCTGCTTGTGGTTAAGGGTATGGTGCATTTCCTTTTCTTGTGTGAGGTTTGCTGACTCTCAGATGTCCTACTTTGTTCATTATTATAGGATGTGCAGGTGCCTATGTGTCCACTCTGTAATGTCCCCATCCCTGTGAAAAGGGGAGAGATTCCTGATATGGTGGTTGGTGAACACATGGACAGAGACTGCACCTATCACCCTGGGAGGAAGAAAGAGAAGGTGAGGCTGGGGGGAAAGGCCAACTTTCATAGTGTGACAGTTGGTGCTGACAGTTGGTGATATGCAAAAGCCAAACACGAGAGTCCCAGGCTAGCTTCTTGTTTTCAGGAACAGCGTCTCTCCCAAGATGGAGAGGTTGCATCGCTTTCTAGAACACTCTCCTGAGCCCTCCAGGCCCCTCCCTGGGGAGGCCCCTGAGGGTTGCATCTTTGGAGGCTCATGGGATTCTAGGAGGAAGACTTTGCAAGCACAGTCTGCACCTAAGCTCTGCTACAGCCCCACTGCCAGATGTTCTTCCTCCCCTCCCCCACCATGCCAGCCATCTCCATCTGACTCAGGAGAGGCCATCCGGTCTGTTTCTGAGAAAGACCTGTGCCCACTTCCATGCTGTGGGCTCCTGGTGGCACTGCTGGACTGTGGAGTTTTTTCCTCAGTGGGTTAGCTGTGATGCCCTCCTCCTCCTCCTCCTCTCACCTGCCAGCCTCAGTTCTGGTGATTTTAGCTTTTGTTAATGTGTGTGGGCACGGCCACGGCACATGGATAGAGGTCAGAGGATGAGCTCTGGGTGCTGGTCCTGTCGTTCCACCTTGTTTGCCTCTGGGAAGGCCAGACTAGCTGGCCGATGAGCTCCTCCTCAACCTTCCCTTGCTGTAGTACATTGGGATTACAGATGCATCCAACTTTACTGGGTGCAGAGAATTGGAACTCCAGTCATCAGGGCTGGGGATATGGCTCAGCTGTTAAAGGTCTCTTATAAAGCCTGGCATCCAAGGGTCGATTCCCCAGTACCCATGTAAAGCCAGATGCACCAAGTGGCCCATGTGTCTGGAGTTGGTTTGCAGTGGCTAGAGGCCCTGACATAATCATTCTGTCTCTTTCTCATTACAAATATGAATAAAGAACTCCCATCCTCACATCCTCAGTCTTGTGGAACAAGCACCTTTAACCACCGAGCATCTTTCTAGCTCCCCAGACTTTAAATCTTCTGTGTCTTTCCTCCTTTTTTTTTTTTTTTTTTTTTTGAGGGTCTTGCTTGCTGTCCTCTTGAGGAAGCCTCCTGAATGCTGGGACTGCATTAAAAAAAAGCGCTTGTCTTTTAAAGGTTTATTCTGTCACTTTGCCAGTATTCCATGAGAGGGAACCCCCACATGTGCAGATCCCTTCTTTAGGGAGCCCCTGTGGGCTGTGTATCCTGAGAGCCTGGCCTGCAGACTCCAGGCTGCTCCTGGATCTGCTTGGGCTGTTCTGCGTGCTCCCCTCCCCTCCCCTCAAGGCTCCTGCAGGTAGTTTTCTCAGGTTAGCTGCTTTCCCAGGTGGGTGGCTGGCTGCACTTGACCAGCTCAGAGAGTTTTTGTTGTTAATGTTGTTGGCTTTTTTCAAGGTAGAGTCTCACTCTAGCCCAGGCTGACCTGGAACTCACTCTGTAGTCCCAGCCTGGCCTTGAACTCACAGCCATCTTCTACCTCCCAAGTACTAGGATTAAAGATGCCCAGCTTGAGCTTTTCTTTTTTTTTAAGTTTTTATTTATTTGTTGAGAGAGAGAGAATATGAATATGGGTGTGCCAGGGCCTCTTGCCACTGCAAATGAACTCCAGACACTTGGGCCACTTGGTGCATCTGGCTTTATGTGGATACTAGGGATTTGAACCCAGGTCATCAGGCTCTCCAGTCCTCCATCTTACTCTTTGTGACAGTTTCTCACTGAACCTGGAACTCACTGATTTGTCTAGACTAGGCAGCCAGCAAGCTCTCTACCTCCCTGGTGCTGGGATTGCAGGCACAGGCCGCCCCTCTTGTCTTTCACATGAGTGCTGAGGGTCTCAACTCAAGTCTTCTTGAGTGACAAGCACTTTACCGACTGAGCCATTCACCCCTTACCTTCTTTTGCTCAGACCTACAGGGACATCTCCAACCTTCCTGTGTGCCCCCAACTTTGCTGTCTGAGTCACTTGGCACCAGGCTGTCTAAATGGAACCTTGGCATCCTCGTTCTGAAGGCGTTGGTTTTTTGTTTTTGTTTTGATTTGGTTTTTTCAAGGTCGGGTCTCACTGTAGTCCAGGCAGACCTGGAATTCAGTCTAGTCTCAGGGTGGCCTTGAACTCACAGCAGTCCTCCTACCTCTGCCTCCTGAGTGCTGGGATTAGAGGCGTGTGCCACCATGCCCAGCTTTGTTTTTGATTTTATTGGACACTGTTGGGGATTGAACCTAAGGCTTCACACATGCTAGGCAAGTGCTCTACCACAGACCCACATCCTTAGCCCTCTTTTTACTGATAATGTTGAAACAGGGCCTCACAAAAGTTGTCCATTGCTGGCCTCGAACTGTCTGTCAGTCCTCCTATCTCCACCTCCTGAGTAGTGGTAGTGGGAACTGCAGACCTGTACCACGGGGCCCAGCCTTCAGGGCCCATTGCTGGTTTGAATGTGAGCACTCTTACTGGGGCTGGTGACCTGCTACTGATGGCAGTGACTTGGTTCTCGCAGGTTTTCACATACCGATGCGCGAAGGAGGGGTGCAAGAAGAAGGAGATGCTGCAGCTGGCCTGTGTGCAGTGCCACGGCAACTTCTGCATCCAGCACAGGCATCCTCTGGACCACAGCTGCCGAGCTGGCCAAGTGAGGTGAGCGCAGGCACCAGAGGCAGCGCCCCACACCAGAAAGCATCATACCAAAGCACGTCATTGATTCTAAGGATCTGCTGTCAAGAGCCTGAGTCAAAGGTGGAGTCGTTCTGTGTGTGCCGTAGCAGTGTCACGAGTCAGAGTGCTCACATTCAAGCCAGCAATAGTCCCTGCAGGCTGGGCCCAGAGGTACAGGTCTGAGGTTCCCCTACCACTACTCAGGAGGTGGAGAAAGGAGGGCTGACAGACAGTTCAAGGCCAGCATGGACAACTTCATGTGGCCCTGTTTCAACATTATAAGTAAAAATCATCGGTATGTGAAAACCCACAGTGCATTCTAGCACTTCACGAAGCTGCAAGGCTTTTGCAAAGCAAAATGTTAGCAGCTGGCTCTTTGTGAGGCTGGAGAGAGGGTCTGCCCTGGCATCTCCTGCCTCTGGCTTTCAGCCAGCCCTTGGTGAACCTGGCTTATAGGCACAGTACTCCCGTCTTCGCCTTCACATGGCATTCCAGAGTGCATATCTATGTCCTGCCTCCCCCCTTCTGTGAGCCCGTGGCCCGTTTTGATGACTGATGCTAAACTTGACCATCTCAGGAAGACCTTGTCTGTAAATGAGGCCCATCTTGAGGTCCTGGGGGTCAGGACCTCAGCATGTCTTTTAGGGGAGCACAGTTCAATCCTTAACACTTGTCCCTTTATTGAACAGTAGAAATGTTTGCTACACTTGCTGCTGACTCAGAATGAAAGTGTAAGTTACTTCTTAATTGCAGTTGGGTTTCTCATGCTGTTTGTACCTGATCCAGGCCGGGCCGTGCACTGCTAACAGTGACCTGGGTGGGCTTTCTTGGTGTGGGTAAAGGTGTCGAATAACATGTGTCTAACCTTTCTGTGTAGGGGTTCAGCAGCCGGAGCTCCCGAGTCAAAGCCGTTGGGTGCTTTGAATGCGCTGTCCTCCAGTTGGCTGGCCCAGCAACTCAGGTACTGGTCTCAGTGGCATGTGTGGCTCTGTCTCTAATACTTTGGTGTCACCACCCTGTGCCTGGAAGTTGCAGTGCTGTTAGTCAGCTGTGTAGTGTGGTGTGCAAGGAAGGGCAGGTGATGGGAGACCCTCCACCCCATCTGCTTCTGGAATGTCTTCAGTGGCCTCCAGGGTGCTTTTGCATGATGGACCCCTTCTTGGTAGTCGACATGCCATCAACCCACTGGTTCTGTCTGTTCTCTTCCAGGTGGAGAGTGAAGCAGTGAGGCACCTGGTCCAAGCTGCTCCTGGGCTCATTCAGCACTGTTAACTTAAGATAACGCGTCCTCAAGCACTTTCCTGTGCCTCCTGGCCTGCAGCCTGAGCCTTTATTAACACTTCCCCCAGACACACAGTGATTTTACAAAGCCATCAGAAGGCTCCTAAGCAGCACTCCAAGGTGGGCTGTGTTACCATGACAACAAAAACCCACTGGCTTCAGGAGCAGAGGATCTGAGTGAGCCTCATGGGTGATGGCTGTGTTCTGGCCTGAGCCTTTCCAGCCTTCTAGAAAATTATTGCTTAAACACAAGATAGCTGATGGCAGCTCTTGGGTTGTCCCCTTGTGTACTGAGGTGGCCTTTGGGGCCCAGGGAAGGGAAGGGGAGGGGCCTCTCCTGACTGTTGAGGGTCCAGGTGGCCCTTGATCCACTCTTGGGCCTTGAGCACACGCATGAGCTAGCCCACTCCAGATCCCAAAGGGCTGGACCCTAACCCTAACCCTGAGAGTGTGCACTGCATTGCAAAGTGCTGTCTTACAGCTGATGCAAGCAAGGAGCTGGCCTGTGCAGGTTCAGCTCCAAGAGCAATGCCAAAACACCAGCTCTTCCAGGTGCAGCTCTGTCCGATGAGAAAGACAGAAGCTCCTACCCATGCCTTTAAACTACTGCCACAGGCACAGGGCTTCCTTGAGCTCTGCAGGATGTGGGGCTGGTTTTATGGCTTCAAGGAACAGAGCCCAGGCAGCAGGGGAGCAGTGAGGACAGGCTGGGGTGTGCAGCCCGTAGCCACTGCAGGTCCACATGAGGGCAAGTGCCCCTTCACAGTTGAGGAGTTTCTGCCACTGGCCACCTTCATGCAGGAGGAATGTGTTTGAAGGGCCTGGACAGATACCAGCGTTAGACTGTTCCTGGCTGTGTTTCCATGAGTCAGCACCCTGCGAGTTTGTCTCAGGGATGACATGAGACCAGGCCGCCTCTTCTGACCTTAACCCTGTCTTCCAGCCATGAGGTCTGACATCCTGTTGAGACAGTTCACCGTGCCCATGTTGACCATTTTAGCAACTATTTATGGTTTTATAGCCTCTTACTCTATATAACAAGGGGGGCTGTATGCAAGCTCTCTTCTACAAACACTTGACTTGGGCACTTGTCCTAAGCCAAGCTCACATCAGAACAGCGCTAGGTCACCCTCCTGTAGTTTCTGACTGTGGGGACTTGGGATCTGCACTTAGAACAAGGACAGGCAGTGACTCTACACCTTCGCTGCCCAGGTGGCAGCCACCTTCCATAGTTCTGATGGACATTGAAATGTAGCCAGCGTTATAAGCTTGTAATTCTGTTATTAAAAACTGCTGATTCCCTTGTTAGAAAATGTTTATGTTAGGAACTTGGACATGTGAATCCATCTTGTAACCATTCATTGTGTGAAATACAAATACATCTCAGATGTTTCTGCTGAAAATTGAATGTCTACACTGAGGTGACTCTAAATTGAGAATCAAAAATCACACTGAGGCCAGGTATGGTGGTTCATGCCTTTAATTCCAGCACTTGGGAGGCTGAGGTAGAAGGATCGCTGTAAGTTTGAGGTCAGCCTGGGCTCAAGCAATAACCAACCTCAGAAAAAACAAACACATTGAGGAAGGCAGGGGCATGGCTCAGTGGAAGAGAGCCTTCCTGAATTCCCCAGTGAACGCTGGGAACCCGCCTAGAATTGGCCAGTGAGTGGTGGGGGCCTGACTCTGTGGTAGAGTGCTGGCCTAGAACGTTCAAGGCCCAGGCTGCATCCCAGCACTGCAAGAAACAAAAATCCCACAGGGCTCTGAAGACAAAACCAATACATGTAAATATTGTTAAATGCAGCTTACATGTTGAAATATTTTATATAATGGTTAATAAAACTACAATTTTCACCTGTATTGGTCTTAACTGTGGCTCCTTGAAAACTAGCTTGGTGGCTTGTGCTGCATTCCTATTGGCTAGAGCTGTTCTGGTGCATCCGAAGTGAAGGGCAGAGGACTTTACGGGTGGAACCTCCCCAACCAGAAATCCTAAAACTCTCCAAAATCAGAAATTTTCAAAACACAGACACTAACGTATGACAGGTCACAAGAGGTGCACACGCCCAAAATTATATATAAAATTCCCTTCCAGCAGCGGTGCAGCTCAACAGCAGAGTGCTTGCCCAGCGCTTGCGCCATCTCCAGGCCATGGATATGAGGTATGACTTTCCGTTTAGACCTGTGTTTCCTCCCCACGTGTATCCATTATATACACACAAACATCCAAAATCTTTTCTTGGGGAGGGGGTTTTTGTTTGGAGGCAGGGTCCCACCAGCCCAGGCTGGTCTTCAACTGGTGCAGGGCGATCTGTCTCAGCCTCCTAACATGCCCAGCTAATATTCCAAAACGTTAGCAGTCCAAAATGTGCAGCACTTTTGGACCCAGATGTTATGAGTAAGGGACACTTAAGCTACACACGATACCAGGAGGCCTGTGAACTTGTTCGTTCTTTCCACGTCTTCCGTTTAGTATATGTGCTGCCGAAGCGAACACTGATGTCTTCAGATATTGGGACATTTCAGGGCAGTCCTTGAGCTCTCTGCCGAGAGTAGTCAATCTTTGCTCAATATTCTCCTTTAGACATTCCCATAGCTCTCCAGTGGAGGAACAGTCTGGGGGGTGCCCTGCTGTATGAGCACAGAGCTCAGGTCCCCAAGTGTCTGTACAAATGCCAAGTGGGCATGGTGGCCTGCCTCCCAGCACTCCAGAAGCAGAAGCAGAGAAGGGATCCCCACAGCAGGCTGATTGACTAGTTGGATCAGTGAACCCTGGGTTCAAGTGAAAGACCCTGAACAAGAGCCCTCATGACCTCTGGAGTCTACATGCACACACGACACACACCAGATAGCTCAAAAGGGCCTGAGTTAGGAAGGTCTTCAACTATTTGACTTCTCAGGCAGATTTCCTGGAGCTAAATCTTAATGCATTTTGTTTTAAGACTGTCTCCCTGTATACCCCAGGCTGGCCCTAACTCAAGATCTACTTGCCCCAGCCTCCCAAGTGCTGGGTTTACAGGTGTGCACCACCACACCCAGCAAATTAGTGCATTTTTATTTTCCAGTGTTTCAAAAATATTTTTACTTGCAAGGAGAGAGAGAGCGCGAGTGAATGTGTGCATCAGGGCCTCTTGCCACTGCAAACGAGCTCCAGGTGCATGTACCACTTTGTGCATCTGGCTTTATGTGGGTACTGGGGAATCTAACCCAGGCTGCCAGGGTTTGCAAACGAGTGTCTTTACTGAGCCATCTCTCTTGCTCTAGATTATTCTTTCTCTTTTTGTTATTTCGCTTTTTGTTTCACTCTGTAATCCAGGCTGGGCTGGAACTGTATTGTAGCTAAGGTGGCTTGAACTCCCGATCCTCCTGCCTCTACACCTGTTCTGCATCTTTAATGGAGTCCAGTGTCTGACTAGCAGTTACCCACCAGTCAGAATTCCAGCTTGGGGACACAGTGGGCTGATGGGTGGGGATGGCCAAGCACATTTTAGATGTTGACAGGAAATGCCTGTATCAACATGAAGTGTGGAGAACTCACTATTTGCATGCACTTTTAAAAAAATATTTATTTATTTGAGAGAGAGAGGCAGAGAGAATGGGCACGACAGGGCCCCCAGCCACCGCAAACGAACTCCAGACACACGTGCCCTCCTGTGCATCTGGCTTTACCTGGGCACTGGGGAATTGAACTCGGGTCCTTCTGCATTGCAGGCAAATGCCTTAACGGCTAAGCCATCTCTTCAGGCCCTGCATGCACTTTTGAAGAATGAATGTGCTGTGGAGAACGAAGGCTTCCTGGGGGCTACTGCACAGGCTCTTAAGGAGCAGATAGGAGGTGCTTCAGAGCCGTAAGACTTGGAGAAGACCTGTGTCCAGGTTCCTGCCAAGTCACCTTGAGCAGGTTGCAAAAGCCATTTCTACAGCTGCCCATGGTAGCTCAAGTCCTCTGCGTAGGCAGCACTGGGCTGGTCAGAAACCACCCTCAGGCTCCTCTGTGTCACAGGTGCTCTCCAGAGCCCTCTGGGAGTGACAGGTGGGAAGTGCGACTACACAGAAGCTGTACTGAGAGGGGCGATCCAGGGCTTCACAGGCCTGGTGTGTTGCTGCGCCTGCCAGTCAGCTGTGACCTGCTTCTGCAAAGTGTAAAGCCAGCTGTTGAGGCTTTTCTATGCCAGGCTGGGGCTCTTACTCTCAGGAGGCTGAGACCAGTCTGAGCTACAGAGAGATCTTGTCTCAGAAACAGGGCTGGATAGATGGCTCAGCAGTTAAAGGCGTCCCTCCTTTTCTAAGAAGACAGAAATAAAGATGACAAATGGCCTTGCTTCAGGCTTACATTTAACCAGGTAACCCTGAAGCAGCATGTTACGTCAGCCATGCTACCGGCTGTTCTGAGAGGATTTTGAACCACTGCAGTCAAGCCCGACTCTCAAACTCGTGAGCGTCTCAAAGTGAACCTGAATAAAGAAAGCTGGCTTTTCTAATGTACAGCAAGACTGAAAATGCCAGCTCCTGCACTTAGCCTTTCTCCTTCCTCCTTAGGGTTGCCAGGTGTGGTGGCACATACCTTCAATCCTAGCATTTGGGAGGCCAGGTAGGAAGATCAAGAATTCAAGGTCAGCCTGGAGTTCCAGGTTAGCCTGGGCTGGAGTGAGACCCTTCCTCCAAAAATAGCTGGGTGTGGTGGCACACACCTTTAATCCCAGCACTTGGGAGGCCGAGGTATGAGTTCAAGGCCACCCTAGACTACAGAGTGAATGTCAGGTCATCCTAGGCTAGAGTGAGACACTACCTCAACCCCCCCAAATAAATAAAAAAGAGTTGGCAAGATGGCTCAGTGGGCAAAAGCACTTGTTCAATAAGCAACCTCTGTGTCTGCACGTGTGTGTGTGCATGTTCATGTGTGGAGGCCAGGGGTTCCTTGAGATGCCCTGTCTCTCTCTGGAGGGCTGGGCTCAATGTCAGTTGGCCACCAGGCCCCACACATTTACACGGGTGCTGGAGATCTGAACTCCTGCTTGAGCAACAAGCTCTTTATCCACCGAGCCACCTCCCCTGCACCAGGGCCACAATTTCGCAACTTTCCCTGTGAGGCAGGCAGCCTCTTACCACCTCCTGGTGCCCTGCTGTGGAATCCCCTCTCTGAGTCGGCTGATCTTGTGAACAGAGCATGGAGGATGTGGCTGAAGTCGCTTCCTTTTTCATATCTGTATTTTGTTTATGAGAGGGAGCGAATGAATATGGTCCGCCAGGGCCTCTTGCTGCTGGAAACAAACTGCAGACTCCTGCGACCACTTTGTGCACCTGGCTTTACGTGGGTACTTGGGAACTGAACACAAGCCAGAAGGCTCTGTAAGTACCTTCCATCTCCCCAGCCCCGAAATCATTTCTGAGATCAGACTGCTAAGAGGTACACACACATCTTATGTGTGCCCACTCTGCTCACTTTCTCAGAACCAGCTGCCATTTCACAACCTGCCCCGTGTAGAGGCTCACAGGGCAGAGGACTGAAAGAGGCCTGTGGTCAACAGCCAGCGGGGACCTGAGGCTCTCAGTCCAGTCCAGTGGCCTTTGAGGACTTGAATGATCCCAGACAAGCCTGCAGACAGAACAACAGCCCTAGTGCATACACTGAGTTCAACTCTACGCAACAAACCACAGTAGGCACAAACTCACCAGCTTCATCCTGCCTCAGCCTCCCTAATGCTGGCATGACAGGTGTGCACCACCACCACACCTGGCTCCAGGACGTCTTCTAGAAAGATTTCCCTTTCTTCTCTCAGATAGCTAGCGCCATCAGCTAGAGATCGTAAATCTCCTGAGAGAAGTTTCAGTTGGATTGAAGGGGAATTTCAAGAAGCCACTGCAAGAGCAGCCTAGG
>PVHP010040901.1:0-15559 GCA_004024765.1 Zapus hudsonius | reverse complement strand
TTGCCAGTATTTGGCACACCTTCCTGCCGCTGTTTGCAGTGCTGTGGCAGAGGTGATGTCCAGCCCTCTGCTCATGCCATCGTTTCCCCTGCCTGGATGGAGTCTCCCCTCGAGTCCGTAAGCCAAATAAACCCATTCTTCCACAAGCCACTTTTGTTTGGGTTCTTTCTGCGCAGCAACTAGAAAGCTGACTGCAACAATGAGCAATTGTTGGCTTGCTGGTCCCTGCCACATAGCAGGGTCCTTGGCATTCTCTGAATAATATTGTCCAATTTCCCCTGGCAGCTCATATGGAACGCCATCCAGCATGACCCTGGTTACCATCTGGGAGCTGGTTTCTTTTCTGAATCCAGCAGGGTCTCTTGGTATTGTGTGATGACAATAGGTGGTATCTTTATCAATAGGGTCTTTTTTTGAAGGGGTGGGTAGTCAAGAGCTTTGACATAGGCCTGTCTTATTTTGGGGACATCATGGTTCTCTTTGATCAACAGCTCTGTGGGAAGCAACCTATTACCGAGACAGGGAGTTACAGACCAGAGCCCCTTGTATCAGGGTTAGGCTCCTTCCATCCCAGATGATGCCTCAGGCTTCCTTGAGAGCTTACTGTACAAAAGTAAGGATTTTATGCTTTTAATTCATTGTTGGTTTAGATTACTGTGTATGTCCCCCTGCCCTCCCATTCCTTCCACTCCTCTCCAACTCCTTCCATCTCCCTTTTCAGACTCTCAAGTCACATGTCAGGTTTGCTTAGTATTCAAGTTTAACCTTTTTAGGAACCACTGATGAGGGAGAATATGCAGCATGTGTCTCTCTGTTCTTATGCGAGTTCGCTAAGTATGATCTGTTCCAAGTCTTTCCAGTTTTCTTTAAATTTCATTATGTCATTTTTCCTTACAGCTGCATAGAATTCCATAGTGTGAATGTACCACAACTTTGATATCCATTCATCCAATGATAGGCATTTGGGCTGATTCCAATTCTTAGCTATGAATTGAGCTGCTATAAGCATGGTTGAGCAAATGTCTCTGTGCTGAAGCCAGGAATCTTAAGGTTAGATGCCCAGTAGAGGGATAGCTGGGTCTGTTGGTAGCTCTAGATGCATCTATTTCAGGAGCCTCCCCACTGATATCCAAATTGGCTCTACAAGTTTGCATTCCCAACAACAGTGAATAAGGTTTTCTTACCCCCTGCCCCTCCACCCCCCCCACCCCGCATCCTCACCAACATCTACAGTTGGTGGATTTTTTAAAATGATTGCCAATCTGACTGGAGAAAGGTGGAATTTCATTGTTGTTTTGATTTGAATTTCCCTGATGATTAAGGATGATGAACATTTTCTTAAATAATATTTGGCCATTTATGTTTGTTACTCTATGAATTCCCTGTTGAGTTCAGTGCCTATTTTGTGAGAAGGCTGTTTGAGTTTTTATTGCTTAATTTTTTTGAGTTCTGTCCATGGTATAGCTGGCAAACATTTTCTCCAAGTATGATTTTTTTGAGGGGGGGGGGGTTGAGGTAGGGTATGACTCTAGGCCTGGCTGATTTGAAATTTGCTATATAGTCTCAGGCTGCCCTTGAAATCACATCAATTCTCCTACCTCTGCTTCCTTAGTGCTGAGATTAAAGGTGTGTGCCACCATGTCCAGCTAAGATTTAGCTTTTTTTTGTTTTTAACTTTTGTTGATAGCTTCCATAATTATAGACAATAAAGCATTAGGAGCTCCTCCTCTCTGATATACCTCTTCCCCCTCTCAACTAATCTCTCTTTTGTTTTCCTGTCATCATCTTTCACTTCCATTATATGTAGGTTTTCTCAGGTACTGGGAATTTATGAAAATCAAGGACATTTTATGTCTAGAAGCAGACCTAGCCTTTCTTTGGCTCTTACAATCTTTCCACCACTTCTTCCACAACAGATCCTAAGCCTCGGGAAGTTTCATAGAGATGTCCCAGTGCTGAGCTATCATTTCTTCTCAGCACTATGGTGTCTTTTGCATTATCCCAGTGGTCACCACCATCTGAAAAAGAGAAACTTCTCTAGTCAAAAGTGAGAGTAGCATTATTATATGGATGTGCTCATTGTTTTTTTTAAAGTGCTTTTGGCAGTTTGGTGGGCATAATATATGTATTTAGCCAGATAATAGCAGGCATTACTCCCCTAGGGCTCATGACATCCCCTGCCATAGGCTTTTGACTAGGTCTTCAGAACCAGCATGTATTCCCTCCTGAGGAATGGACTTCCAGTCCAATTAGAGAGTAATTGGTTTTTCCCCAAATACACATGCCACTACTGCTCCAAGTGGCCTGTTTGGCCTGGCTGGCCAGTCTTAAGGCTTGCAAGTTGATCACTACCATTGATGATGTCTCTCTCCCATAGGGCTGCATGTTGCCATAGCTTTTTCCAGCTTTCTGTCAGCTGGTTAACAGGGAGGAGATTCCCAGCACAGATCCAGCTTGATTTCTCAATGACCCACAGCCCAAGCATATATGGTCTTCAGCAATAGTGTCTTATCAAGTTCCAATGAAGAGCCTTGGCAATGGCCTGTAATGTTTTGGAGGTCTCAGGAACCTCCCTGGCCAATAACTCCCTGGAAAGAATCACATGTCTGGCACTGAAGTTTTTCTAGTAACAATCTCTTGCTACTGGGTGGGCCATTAGCCAAGGAAGTAGGCTTCTATATGGCTTATAATACCAGCATGTCTGTACACTTTCTAAACTTTCCATATAATTCTATCAAATTCACAGTGTTCAAAATGGGAAAGAAACCATCTCTTGGAACTGCTTAAGATTCTCTACATCTAACCTCAGTAAATGGCTCCATAAGCCCTCAACTCAACCTGATGGCTGCTCTAGACTCAATTTATTAAGTCTGTAATCCCTTGCCTTACCCTCAAATTCAGCCAGTGGCTAAACGGAAGCCAAACACTTGGCCTTATCCAACAGGATTTTTAAAAAAAAATTAATATCTTTATTATGAGTAAGTATATACATTGTATGAGCAACTCTTGTGAAGGTGTCCCTGTTTCCCTCCTCTCTGTCTGCTACCCACTGGGTTCCTTTCTCTGTGCACACACTGGATCTATCCATAGTTGCAGGGGATTAATAACTGCACCCAAGGTAGCCCATGTAAAGCCAGATGCACAGAGTGGCGCATGAATCTGGAGTTTGTTTGCAGATGCAGGAGGACCTGGCATGCTTTCTGTTTGCCTCTATTTATTTGTCTCTCACAAATAAATAAATATTTTTAAATTAAAATAATTGTTTTTCATGGAGAGAATTCTAAATAGATGTGTTACCAGTTTTTCCTCTTAAATATTTCTGGAGATTTAGTGTCACAGCCTGTAGTGCTCAAAGGACAAGTGGCTCCTTTGATCTGTTCCTTTTTGGTAAGCTCACTCTTGTCACTTCCTACACTTTGCATTCAATGATTCAGCCCTACTCTTTATCACTGTAATGCTTTCCTGCATGTTATGTGTCTTCGTAATGCCTCCCATTCCAGTAATACCCAACCACAAATCTGGACTAATTCTTACAAAAGCCAGTGTGAGAGCAGTAGCCTCAGAAGTGTCATCACCTGCTCTCAGCTCAGTCTCCAAGTGCTGGGTATCCCAAGGGACCTGCCCTCACTCCTTACTCACAGATCTGGGAGAATGAGGGCAAAAATCAAAGACTTGTTCACTTTGATGGTTGTTCTCTCTCTAGAAAACAGTCATATTAAATAAGCATTTACTCATGAACAAATATGTTTCCATACTATTTACAACATATATCTTGAAAATAATAATAATAGTAAAAGAAGGAAGAGGAGATGGATGAAGAGAAGGAGGTAAATTGCTTCCTCCCCTGAATTTAATTTAAAGCATGAGCCAGGTGGCAAAATCTACACTGAGGACAGATTGACCATAGGGATAGAGTGGGGCAAGTTGTTTGGCAAGCCTTCTTTTTAAGAAAGCAGGGAATACTTGAAAACATCAAATGCTCTTCTATGAGGTAATGATTTGAATGTCATATCTAATATTTTTTATTAATCACTTTTCCCTAATTGACTATTTTTCATTAATCCATATTAATTAATTAATTAATATTGTGATTTCCAAACTATCTGTTTTATAAACTGTAAATAACTTATTCATGTATGTACCATAGGATAAAATCTATTCCCTTTATTTTATCATTTAAAGTACCTAAATTACTGTACACACGTTGACAACTATACAATATACTAAATCCATGGAATGCTTCATGGTTTCACATCACCCTCCAGTTTCAGAGTCAAACTGTAAGTTTTTCTTATAATATTAAAAAGCTACATCCAAATGGTATCACCCTATGACATTGAATAACTTATTGGAGTCGGCTCAGGGATGTCTGTCCTGTTTCTTTCCCTCTGCACATAGCCTTTTATAAAAGCAAAGTGACAGTTTCACCAAAGCTACTGCAGTACAAGGTTTGTGCCACAGAAGAGTCATTTGGGTTGTATTTGGGATGCATTAGAATGAGGGAGAGGTGGAAACTGAGTGGTAATTTTCTATAAAGAACATGCCAACAAAACAAAGCTTGTTTGCTAAAGAAGAAAGTCAATTCAAGTGAAAATAATCCATGGGACTTTGATTTGCAAGCTGCCAACTTCTTGTTGCAGCCTCTGATAACTGTGCTTCTTACTTGTGTACAGTGTATGCTTTGCTTATGTTATCCTTTTGTTTGAACTAGTTAAGTACTAATTTCCATGCTTACATTAGGAGCCCCTGTATTGTGATTAATCTTAATTTTTTTTTATTTTTAAAACATCACACTTTTTCCAAATATTACAGGGATGTGAGGAAGGGTGAAAGGGCAAAGGAGAAAGACAAACTGACCCAGGAATCAGAGAAAATTCACCACGTGGTCTGTGGGATCCCAAATGTAAAAGCGACCCTGGACACAAAAGAACATAAAAACTATTTTTAAAGGTGCATGCACATTCAGAGAAGAGATTAAAAAGTAAAATCAGTAATAAGAAATGCTACTCCCCACCCTGGCAGCCCAGGCCCACAGGGAGGGAGGGAGATACACTAAGACCCAGGTGTGGAGACTGCTCAAGAGTGAGAAAGAGAAGATCTAAGCTGATCTTTATTTCAATCACAACTCCTGTAATTGGCCTCTTTTTGCACTTTCAATCTCAACATTTTTATTATTTTTGTTTATTTTAATATGCATTTTAGCACTTTTATGTGTTGTTTGTATTTCAGGGACTGGTTGTCACTATGAATCTCTGGCTGGCTGTCAGCTCACCAAATCACCCAGGATGGCTTCAGACTCACACATAGGCTTCCCAAGGGCTGGGATGGCCAGCACCATCCACCACGGCTGCCTCTTAGCACTTTCTAGCAAGGGAACAACACTTTAAGCATTGTGTGGTATAAATTGCTATGACAACCCTATAAAGCCCAAATTGTTTCTGCACTGATATTGAATTTCAAGAGCCATGACATTGGCTAAGTGGTGTAAGTATATGAAGACCGGAAGAGGACATCTGTTCTCGGGAGACAGCCCATTCTCTCTGCTTGCTGTCTTTTTTTTTTTTTTTTTTGGAATGCCTTTTGTTGATATTAGGCAAGGTTTTACATACCATGTTTCCATGCAAAGACATAGGTAACAAATAGTATAAACTACCTACATATAAGTATTCTTTGAAATATTTTAAAAATTGAATGAACTGCAAATTTTCTTTTGAATGAAGTAAGTCTTCTTAGTAAGAAATAGATCTCTGAATCAAACAAGGCATCACTATTTTTCCCCTTTGTTTTGGAGGCAGGGTCTCACTCCAACCCAAGCTGATCTGAAACTCTCTCTGTAGTTTAGAATGACCTAAAACTCATGGCAATCCTCCAATCTCCGCCTCCTGAGTGCTGGGATTAAAAGTGTGATCCACTGTGCCAGGCTTGCTCATCTTTTCTATTTAAGATTTTTTTAAAAGCACAAGGTTTTTCTTTGGCTTTTTTTAAAGAAGTGAAATAAGGTCTATCCCAGAATTCAGAGTAGCATATTTCTGAGCAACTGGTTACTTGCCTATCTTGTGAGACAGCCCAAAATAAATATAAGGAATAAAGCAATATGTTATTCTAAGTATGAAATCAGAGGATGATCAAAGTGTGAAGAAATCATATCTCTGGGATTTTGAACTTACAAATTTTGGTTTATATGGACTAACACCTTCTTGAATCACATAATACATCACTTTTACCAAAGTCGTGCACTAAGAATTAAAATGCCAATATTTTGTTCGCCTTTGACAATGAGAAAGAAATGCCTGGCCATACCACTGTGTCAAGGAGGAAAAGGTCTTCATCACACACATGAGTCCTTTTGCAGCTGCCAGAGTATTGAGCAAAATAAGTGCTGGGTCTTTGCCTTGTGTGACGGATGTATCCCTCTTGAAGGATGAGTACATGCCTGGTGATTAGATACTTCTGGTAAACCATCATCTGGTTATAATTTTCTCAATCAGAAGTTCAAAGTTGGTTTGGGCTCATCTAAATTTCCAAATGGCTGCACCTTTCTGGAAATATAAGGCTTCATCTATTCTGATTTTTTTTTTTTTGCTGTTTCTTTCAACTGCTTTTTTACCTTGCCTCGGGGACCCTTCTCTCCATATTGAATGCACGGCATTCTAATACATCATCACATGACACTCTGGTTTCTTCCTTATCCCCTTTGTATAAGAATTGCTATGGCTACATCAAGTCCTTTGTGGCATTATCCTATCTTTTTACTTAATCACTGATCTAAAATGCCTTTCACTATATGAGGCTATACTCTCATACATTCTAGTTTCCAGTATTTACATATATGTTTGGGGATATCATCTATACACTTATGATCTCTATTATTTCTTTCCATTATGATGCTTAGGGGGTATCTTCTAGCTACCCTTGAAAAGTAGAGAATATTGATGAATGAAAGACAAGGACAGAAAGACAGGATAGGAATAATGAAGTGGTGTCTGCTTCCTTTGGATCTGCAGACAAGGTTTCTCGGGAAACTGGTCAAGGATGCTGTGGCCTAAATAAAGCTTCCAGATATCTCTATACTCAATTCAAACAGAAGAAACTTCCCTACCTCTGTTCATAACTCAGGTTGATACTGGCCCTTCAACAAGTTGGGCTTTATTTCCATGATGTGTGTGTGTGTGTGTGTGTGTGTGTGTGTGTGTTTACAAACATTAATACATAATGCCTAAGATTTTACTTTTTAGGTCTCTTAGTCCACGGTAGTCTCCTAAATATTTTGTAGCCTAGGATGATTTATTCTCCTCCATCTCTGACTCATTACTGATGGGATTACAGGCATGCATCATCACTATGCCTAATTTTATGCAGTACTGGGGATAGAACCCAGTACTTCGTCCATTCTAGGCAAGCACCCTACCAACAACGGGACTATATCCCTATAACATATTTATGAAGTTGTACTTACAGGGTTTATTTTGAATGTTTCAAAGGATAGAATTGGGTTAGATTTAGTTTGTGTATACTTGTAAATTCAGAAAAAAAGCAGCTGTCAGTACTTTCATCTATAGTCCTTAACTTCTTGTGCTAAGCAAAAGACTCAAGTAGAAGCAGCTAGTGGGAGGAAGGCATTCATTCTAGGCTTATAATTTTGAGGGAAATCTTCATTATGGTGGAAAGAACTTGATAGCCAGTTGAAAAATTCACACATCTGTGAGAAGGAGGAGAGATAGAGAAAGAGAACAGTAAGAGCTGAATATCTAGCGGCCTAGATTCATCAACATCAAGTGCCTCCCCTAGTGACCAACTCAGTCACAACTTTCCAACTAGTAAGAGCTCCATCACTTTGGGACAAAGCATGAAGCATAATCACAAATACTTGAGACTATGTGGAACATTTAACATTCAAACCACCAGAGCAGCAAATAAAATTATAATTAAAAATGCAGTTGTGATGGTTTTGTTGTCAACTTGACCTGATAGTAATCTTGGGTGTGTGGGCCTGAGTTGTTCACAGGAAGGTAACGCTCTCAGTAGGGGACAAGATGTAAGGAGGCTCAGGGGAGCTAGAAACAAACATCCCTTTCTGCGAAGGCAGTTAAGGAAGGAAATTCCAGAGATTTAGGAAATAAACAAGTCTGGGAAAGAGTTCCAAGACCCCTCCATAAAACAATATAAATGAGAAGGAGTTTTCTCTCTCTCCCCTGGCTGTTTGCTGGTGTGTGTGTATGGTGCAAGAAGTAATTAAGAAAATTACTTCCAGAATCCATGTGGCAACACAGAAATTCCATTGAGCTCAGTCAGAATTCTTAGAATTTTTTGAGAAACTGAATTTCACTCTCAAGTTTTTGAACAGCTTAAGATCAAAGAAAAACACATAGAAATGCTTGTGTGTCAGATATATATATATATATATATATATATATATATATATATATATATATATAGAGAGAGAGAGAGAGAGAGAGAGAGAGAGAGAGAGAAAGAGGAGGGGGAGAATGGAGAGAGAAAAGAGAGGAGGGTTGCAATCAAAATAATTGCCTGAATCTCTAGGAGAAACCATAAACTAAACCCAGAATAATATAACTGAAGTTATCTAAAACCCTTCTTGGATGAATGCCATAAATAATTTGATAACAAAATTTCTGTGTTTAGAAAACATCGCACATATTTTTCTAAACAACAGTTTGATACCTATAAATGGTTTGTTTTCTACAAATATTTAAATGAGCAGAAGATATTTTCATGTCAGTTTTCATTTGCTACAATGTGGGAAATACCACAATATATTTAATAAATGAGTGTGGTCTGACAATATGTTTATCTATTAATTAATCTCCAAAATACAGTGAAATGGATTCATTTTACTTGGTACCCATTATGAGCATCAAGTTCTGTACCAATATTTCCAAACACATTGAAAACAAAAAAAAAAAAACTGAAAAAAGCTTGCTGTCTTTTTCTTTCTTGTTTTGACCCATAACCTTCTTGCCACTCCATTTATTTTGGTGTCATTCTCTTTGAGACAGTATATCCCCTGGAACCACATTTTAACACGGATGTGCTGAAATATCTATTGTCCTTCCCTTAGCAGAAGTTTACAGAACAGATGGTGACAATGTCCCAGCATATATTTGTGGGATTGAAATAAAAGGAATCTGACAGAACACTATCATTTTTGGCATTTTGTCAAATTATATCAATGGCATGTTAGAAATTTCAAAATATATTTAAAAATCAGTGTTTGTTCTGATTTCTCATGTCTCTCTCTTAGTAATGTATGATGTAATTATTCCACTTTCTGAAAACATATTTTCTAATATCTTATCTTCTAAATCATTTTTGACTGTCTTTGTCCCTTCATTTCTTTATTTCTTTCTTTCCTGAACCACTTCAAATATTTTCTTTCTTCTAATATTAAGCAGAGTTGAACTAATTTCCTCTAGGTTCATTTAAAATGGAGATAATATGATCTTATAGAAGGAGGATATAATTTAACTGTTAAAATTTTTATCGATGTAAGCTTATACATTAATAAAAGTATTTAATTGAAAAAAATTAATGAAGAAAACTGAAATGCAAGTGGCTTAACTTGCAGCTATTCCTAAGTAATGCAAAATAAAGAATTGCAAAAAAATAAAAGGTTTAAAATAGACTATATCTACTTGTTTTCTATAAACTGTTTATTGAAAATATCCACACATATATACAACTGTATGCAATATGCCATGATCAAGTAACTTCCACATCCTCCTTCTTCCCCCACTCATATACCCCCTGCACTGTGTCCCTTCCTTCCAGCTAGTACCTCTTCTCTTTGTTTGGACAACTTCTATGTAAGCACAAAATGTATGTTGATCATAGACAGCTCGTCTCCTTGTCTTTTCCCTACCCTCCATTTCTTTCTGCCCCTTTCCTCCCTCCAATGTGTCCCTCTACTATTTTTTACTTGATTATGATTTTTATTATATGACCCTAACTGGTACTAGTCAAATTCCCATCAGGTTATTTTCTTATATCCTTCCTCTCTCCCTGACCACCAATCCACTGAAGGCCCTCCATTTGGGGTCAAGAATACATCAGTCACTCTGTGTGGGGGGTGGGGGAGAAACAAAGCCTCATGATACTTCTTCCCAACTGTGACTCTCACAATCTTTCCACCCCCTCTGCCACAATGTTCCCGGAGTCTTGGCTGGTGCGTTATGACTACTTCAGTGGTAACCTCTCTTCAGTCTCTGAGTTTCTGCTTTGAGGTGTTTTGAGTGTCCTCAGTTTCAATCACCATCTCCCTGGAGCTGGTTATCAAACCAGGAATGAGAGCATCACTCAAGTGTACATCATTACTCCCTCTGGATGCTGTTACGGACACTGGAAGATGTGATTGAGGTGGCTTTTCTCTAGTTAGGTGGTCAGCTATCTTTTCTTCTGTCATATTTATGCATTTTGGTTCTCCCTGTTTGTCACTGCTTTCTGGAAAGCAAAGCAGAGTCTTCAGCCCGGAGTGAGCACAACGTGCATTATAGAAAGTAAACCTAGTCACTTAAAAGACCTTAGGATGGGTGTGACCACTTTTCTTGGTCAAAGCCTGATAGTGGGAGCTACTCTCTGGAGTGTAAGGCCTTCCTAATCATGGGACTATGGCTTACAAGTTCTCTCCCACTGAGTGGGCTTCATTGCCAATCATGGAGCCATTGATGACCCAAGTGGGCTGGGTGCCACTCTAGCACAGCTGTGAACACCTTGTCCTGCATGTTTATTTTGTAGCTTGAAGTATCCCCTGCTGTGTTGTAGTTGCCACTATGCAAACATTCTAGTATGCTGGGTGGAGCAAAATAAAAGTCCCAATATCCAACTGGGTAATATATATAAATAAACCACTAGAGTATTTATGGAAGAGAGGGGATTAAACATGTAATCTAACTACACCAAAGTTCCTCAAGGTGTGTGTTAACACACTCCCTTAGTCCTGTCAAAAGTGAGGCTAAGATTCCTGGTCTAAAATGGGTTCCAGGTTGGCCTGGGACAGAGTGAGACCTTGCCCTAAGAAAGACAGAAGAAAATGACAAAAAAAATCGCTTTAAATCAAGAGATATCAAAGGTGACAACTACATTCTTTAAACAAACCTTATTTAAAAATGGAAAATCTGACCAAAAGTACATCAATCAAATCTAACACATAACCTGCCCTGACATGGAAGGTACAGTTAGCATTTCCAGCACAGGTGTAAATACCTGGTTTTGGGGTAGGTGTTACCCCAGTGTAAGATGGCCCTGCTACCTTCTGGAATAACTTCCACCTCACCTAAGCTGGTTCCCTCTTTGTTGCGCTGTGGGCTCCGCTATTGTGGTTAGGTTTGTGCAACTGCTCTTTAGATAGGTTTTGCTGTATCATGTGATGTCTGCCTTCTCCATTTTGTTGGTTTGAAAGTTTAATGGCTTTTTATGCTTGTTAGTCAGCCTCATAATTCCCACCTGGAGGAGCCTTTGGGAGGTGGAGTCTTGCAGGAAGAAGTAGTCACTGGTGTTAGGTGTCGGGGTGTAATACCCCAGCCATGCTTGTTAGACTTAGCTTACACTCTTTCTTTCCCAACTGCGAATGCCTGGCTGTCTGGTCCTGCCATGCTTGCCCTGCCATGATGAAACTTCCTCTCGAAACTGAAAAGACAGAAATAAACTCTTTTCATTGATAAGCTGTTTTTGGTCCTAGCAACAAGACACAACTGCTGCATCCATGCACTCTCTCTTTCTGCAGTTTGTTCTTTGATTTTTTTAGCTCCAAACACTTTGATATAAATGAACATATTTTATTTATTCAGTTAGCTTTAACTGGAAAATACATAAAAGATTCAGAATGCATATATACATGTATATCTACAAAATATATATATGCATACAGGCAATATTATTCATTATAAGCACCATTTATGTATGTAGAGACAATATACTAGATAAGCTAAATAAAGCAAAATATGTTTACTCATATTAATATATCTTAAAGGTAATTTCTTGAAATATTCTGAAATATTTTAATATTGTAAATTACAATTTTAAAATTAAGAACATTAGGAGTGCACAATTTTGTTCTTACTATATCTGTAATATTTCATAATTCTTTAAGATGTAACCTACTTCTTGGTTTCAATGGAAAATCAGATAATACTTTCCTAACTCTAGGAGTAAATACAGAACTCAATTACCATGTGAATAAAGTCTGAAAACTATAGATTATTTTTAGTATAAAACTGCTATGCACTGAACTGTCAATCCTCCTGCCAAAGCATATTCGGGTAATATTTTGAAATTAACATTATGTCCTCAGTGTATGATCATTGTATATAAATTTGCCTTTAGCGTAACTTTTTCTTTCTTTCTGTATCTGATTTATTACATCCCACTGGATTTCAAACTGAGCAATAGACATGAAGGTTAGGCCTTATCTGATCTCTTAAATAACATGAACATAAAAGAGCATATTTCATGCCATCCTCTGTGCTCATGAGCACGCCTCCAGTCTTGAAATAATTTGCTCGGATTTCATGCTACCCAGAGAATGAGGGCAAAAAATAAAAATCTCCCTAGATATTAACTAAAATAAAGACAGTTGTTGCCTTCATAAGAATTTGCAGGATTTCACTGAAAATCTCTTCATTCCAATTCATCAAATAAAACTATGTGTAATGAATGCATGCTTGCTCACACACTTGTATACCAGAATCAGTCACACTAAGATGTTGGAAGTTGTAATTAGAACCATTTCCTCTTCAATCCATGGTTAAATCAACAGATCAGACATGTCATACAAAGAAGTCAGTTCTGTTCGTTCAGTCACTGCAGATAAATTGAACTGTCAAATTTTTGGAAAGAAAATTGCCTAACAGAATTTTAAAAATTATTTTTGCATTCTAATGTAACAACTCTCATACTTTATGGAAATGTTGCAAAGTATTTAAACAGCAGAAGTTTTGGATTACTCTTTTGGTTTATTATTTCTTTGAAACTATAATAATTTTCTTACTGTGGAGGCACACTATATACTAAACGGTTAGGGCTCAGAGGCAGGAGGATTGCTGTAAGTTCCAGGCCAGCCAGGCCTTCCCATGGTCATAAACAAAACACAACAACAGCAAAATGCACTTTGTCAATGATATATTTTAATTGTTGATAACTTTAATATTACATACATATATTTCATAATGCATTTTAGCTCAAATTAATTTTATATTCAATAGAGAATAGATGTCTTTTTCTTAAAGTAATGGATTGAAATTTATATTTTACTGTAATGTTTTAAATGCTTTTCCTTCAGTTATTGGCTTACCCATCCCTTCTAGGGTCATAAATAAAACAGAAACTGATATGTCCTAGCTATACTTGTCTGGGCTTTAACTGCATGTGTCTTTACACAAGTCCCAAACACTGCTAAAATCTCCTTGTCACCACAGGCGACATCAGTCACTCTTCTTTAGATTTAAAAAAAAAACAAAGCAGTTAATTGAATCTTAGCTACTCAACCTGAACTAAGGTACTGTATCATCAATAACGAATTTTTTTGTAAACAAAATCCTTCATTGAAATGAAAGAGTTTATTTTCTTGTTACTTCACTCAGGCTCTTAGCTTCATTATTTACAAATCATAAACTTATATGTAGAGTGCTAAGAATTAATTCTCACATAAGAATGTGATGAAAAATATTCTCCTATGCTCTATGTTCAGTTTCCTAAAATGTCTTAAATTATTTTATAAAATATATCTCTTAAAATCTTACATTTGTAGAAAAATGGAATCAGAAATCATGGTATTAAGAGATGGTGAACACATGAAATTGAATCAAAAAATTTTTAATTATATTATCTCACTCATTTTTGACAACTGCTAAATAATTCAAAAAGATAAATCTCTTGAAGGCTATGTCTAATAGGATAAATTGAAATCCACAATTGTTAATGGTTCATATATTCAAAATAAATATGAAAAAAGCAAGGGAGAGAAGGATGGAAGGAAAAAAGTGAGGGAAGAAAGAAGGGAGGGAAGGAAGGAAGAAGGAAAGAAGGGCAGGCAGTCAAAATACTGGAAGGAAAGAGACTTCCCTCCCTCTTTCTAGATTATATACTGTGAAAAACTTACTGTAAATTAAATTATTCCTTTGTCTTGTTTTGAAATGTATGCCTTTAAAAACTCAAAATCAAATTAAAACCTAAATAATCTTTTTTACCAATTTAAGGACCAGGGGCTTTCATATAAAACATAGAATCATCTTTTTCATATATAATCATTAGGGAAACTGCAGCAAGAGGCTCTGTTTTAGGTTTTGTTGTGCTGTTACATGTGTGTCTTTTCTTTTTCTGGTGTATGTGTGTTTATTTAAACACAGAGCCTCGTTATGGCACAGGAATTCTACCATCCACTCACCTCATCCCGAATATTCTGCCCACTAGTAGCCATGGGTGAACAAGGAACCTAATTTAGGTTGCAACCTCCCTGCACATTGCAAAATGACCTTCTCAGAAAGATATGAGAAGTGCACTCTTTCATTTCCATTATGCTAACCAGGAAATACACTGGGGAATTTTTAGGTGAATATTTGGAGACAACGGCACCTTCATATGCTAATTCTTGAGAAACAGTTACTTTTGGGGAATTTTTGTACAATGGGTGGGTTCCGATTGGCTCTGTATGGGGAAAAGATTTATTTTTTATTATTCTCATTCTGGTTTCCTATTTCAATATAAGTTTTTCCTCTATGTTTGTTCAGAGGATTTCAGAATGAGGTGAAGAAATTGGTTTTAATTATATTTTCCCAACACCACAAGCTAAATATTACTTCGTATCCTTTAGTTTCCCATTTCTGATTCACATTTTATAGTTCAGGTTTTATTTTTAAGCCGACCACCAAGCCTCAAAATGACCAACTGCTAACCTGTCAAGGCTCACTTCAGGTGACAAGTGTCCTCCAGCAAGGCTCCACCGCTTAAAGGCACCATTTAGGTGTTCCGCTTTTTCTTAAGGCTAAGAAGCCTGTAGTTATACATGCCATGATCTTGGATCCCATCCAAAAGTAAAACAAGTGATAAAATGTATTTGTTACTTTTCTCATTGCTTGGTCCAAATACCAGCCAAGAAGAATCTTTAAAAAGGAAAGGCTTATTTTGAGACATGGTTTGAGGTTCTTCTGTCCATCCTGGCTCGGAAGACAGCAGTGGAAGAAGCTCCAGGCTGTGAGGGTGCTGGGTGATATCTGCATGAATCAGGAAGCAGAGGGAGTTGGAAGGCTGGCAGTCTGCTGGCTTTCTTCTTTCCCCTAGTTTTATACTGGATGGAGGGTTGGTCTTCTTCCTTTTTGAATCAATCCTCTTTGGCAATTTTCTCTTACACACAACCAAAGGTATGTCCCTTTAATGCTCAAGATGATTCTCAATCCAACAAAAGTGGTCAAAGAAATTATACCCATCAAGGACGGTCACCATATAAGAGGTTTTACAAATAAAGTTAATGACTAAAAATAGTCCTGATGTCTAGAGGATTCAAGCCACAGTCTAGGCCTGGGGAGATGATTCAATCAGTAAAGTGCTT
>PVHP010040900.1:0-15623 GCA_004024765.1 Zapus hudsonius | reverse complement strand
AATACCCTTTTCCTTCCCTGAGTTCTCTACTGGCTTCTTGCTTTGATTTCCTTTTGCTATGATAGGTTGATTCTGCTGTTTCCTGAGATCACATCATCCATTGGGATTTCAATTTGGTTTATAAGGTGGAAGTGACAAGCCATTTCAGAAGTAGGAAGAATTAATTGGAGGTGGGGTTGTTATGAATTGTGAGTTAGCACTGCAGACAGGTTTAATTGTCAGATCAAGTGGCCAAGAAGACCTCATTGAGAAGGCTGGATTTATAACTCCCAAGAGACATTTGGATATAACTTTATTGTTATGTGTTTCTAAAAGAGAAAGAGAGAGAGAGAGAGAGAGAGAGAGAGAGAGAGAACACTAGGAGCTTCTTGTCACTGAAAATGAAGTCCAGATGCATGTGCTACTTTGTGCATCTGGCTGATATGGGTACTGGGGAATTAAACTCTAGTTATCAGGCTTTGCAAGCAAATGTCTTTAACCACAGAGACATCTCCCTAGCCCCTGGATAGAAGTTTTAATAGAATTTTCTATTACTCATAGACCCAGTTGGCTATTCTATTTTTCTTAATGTAATATTTACATGTATATACTTTCATGCACCAAAAGTAAGGATTCTAGGAACCCCTCTGCTCCTGTCTTCTCTGTATGGGGACAAATCCTCCTGGGGAGGCCATAAGAGGTGGTGGTGAAGGTAAATGGGAAGGTATGGACTTCAGTCCATCAAAGATGGGAGATAAATGAAACTTGGTATCCATTCAAAATGTCCAGCCATACGCTTTAAGCAGTAAGCTGGCAGAGTTCCTGGGCACACACCGATCATGCCGTTTCTTCCCACCTGTTCCATTAACAAAGGTGGACCTAATATGTGTGAGTGGCTGTCTCCATTTACCTACTTCCTGTGCATTCAACTCTCTTCACTTTCATGTCTTCTTCCAATAAAACCATCCTTATTAAGATCACAGATAACTTGTATAACTTTACTTCCAGTGGAAGATTATCAGTTATTTTCAGTTTTGATCTTTTCAGTTTGTGATATAAGTAATCACTCTCTCCTTTAAAAATATAAGGAGTAAATAAAATTCATCATATGTAAATTTATGCAACCATTAAAGCATTACCACAAACAATTTTAAGACCAAATCTACTCTCCTCCAAAGTTCTGATATGCTTATTATCACCCCACCTGGCCCCAAGAAACCATTGATGTGATTTATGCCACTACCTTTGCATTTAAAAATTCCATATGAGTGGAAAACTTCAGTAGGCACAAATTGTGGCAGGTATCTTTCAGTTAGTAAGATATTTTTTTAAATTGTGTTTTGTTTCTCCTTTTTTTCCCTATTGAAAAATATTTTATTTATTTATTTATTTATTTATTTATTTATTTATTTATTTATTTATTTATTTATTTATTTATTTATTTATTTATTTATTTGTTTATTTGCAAGCTGAGAAATAGAAGAGAAACAGACATAGAGAATAGGCACACCAGGGCCTTCAGCCATGGCAAATGGACTCCAAATGCATATGCTACTTTGTGCATCTGGCTTTATATGGGTACTGAGGAACCAAACTCAGGTCGTTTGGCTTTTGCAGGCAAGTGCCTTAACCACTGAGAAATCTCTCCAGTCCTTGTTTCTTTTTATTTTTATTTATTTGCATGTGTGTGAAGGAAGGGGATGTCAGAGTCTCTTGCACCATTGTTTTATTACACCTGGCTGGGGCATTAAACCTGGACCAGTAGGCTTTGCAAGTAAGCACTTTTAACTGTTAAGACATCACCCAAGATGCCAAAATGGTGTTTTGAAGTACATTCATCTTGTTGCATGTATGAGTATTTCATTCTCTTTTTTTGCTCACCAATAGATATTTGTGTAACTTCCATTGCTTATACTGAGCACCTCTGCAACATTTCTTTTTGTGGTTGACTTTTTAATTAAATTGTATTTTGGTTAGACAGCATTTGGCGTATTCATTAAATGCTTTTAATGCTCATTGCTAATTTATGATCTATCTTGTGATCCTTGTGTATTCTGTTATTGCGGGATGGAGTGTTCTGTAGATGTGAGTTAGGTCAAATTGTTTTAGAGTGCTCTTAATTTATTTTGCATCCTCATGTGTTCGTGCTGAAATATGTGAAATATATAAATTCATGTTTTTTCATATTTCCTCAGGTCTTTAATATTTGTCTGGCTCCCTTTAGGTCTCTTACATTCATGTTTGATACAGAAGTTATATAAGGCTACTTGGTGAATTTATTATACCATTGCTTCTCTGGATTTTTTCATTTCCTAAATCTCCCTGTTAAATATTTAGTTGCTCTCTCAGTAGTTTTTCATAGGCAAATAATTCCAAAGTTTTCTCTGGCTTTTGGTAACTTTCTGGTGCCTATAAGTAGCTGTTTTAAATATTTTCCCCACATTGTTACTTGATCTATAAGTAAATGAAAAAGCCAATGTTCTCAGGCTAGTAATTTCTAGCAGTAGATCTTGGCTCCTTCTCTTATAAATAATTTCCTTGGCTGTCGTAACCCCAAATATCCCACCTTTCTGAGTGCTCTTTCTTTAATTTCCTTTAAACATGAATGTATCTTGGTGTGTAGGACAACCATATTTTTGAAAAGGTATTGATTCTTCTTGTTTCTTGTATCACAAACTTCTCATAGAGGTTCTCATTTATTATATGGCTCTGCTAGCCCCTATATACTACTTCTAAAAGTCTTGTGTTCAGCATATTCATTTCCTTTGAATTCCAGATCTTTTGATTTGTCATCTTATCCTTTATTCTCATTTGTCTGTTTTATTGGTAACTTAAACACAAGTCCACAATAGAATGCAGATTTTTTTGTCTAACCTGTATTTCGTCAGAACATTGCCACCATTGTTCTTGGTCACCTTAATATATACATACCCCTCCCCAGACTCCATAAATAACCATGCCAAGTACTGCCTGTTTCATCTTCCAAGTATCTGTGGCATGGGATGACATATTTTTCATTGCCAAGGTCATTATGTGAATATGAACTTTCAAGTCATTCTTGAGCCACTTAAATACATATTTATTTTTCTCTCTCTCTCCTCCGAGGGCTATCTTTTAAAGACATAAATTTCATTGTGACTCTTCCCTGAAATCATCTCTATATATTTCTTGTGATGCTATAAGAAAACCAAATATAAGCAGCATGGTATATGTGACCCTGCATAAAGTGCCTTGTGACCACTCCAGCCTCATATACTACCTGCATCTGTGCCCCTTAGTTCATAAGGATATATTGAGTCTTGTGAATATACCTTAGTTTCTTCAACATAGATCTGCCCTGACTCTGAGACCACCTTTTTTTTTTTTGGTTTTGTTGCCAAGCTTTATTATGACCTGTTCTGTTTTTTTTAAATATATATTTATTGTCCATAATGAGTTACATTATTTAGTGGGCAAACCATGCGTTGTTATCCCGAATTCCCCAATTCCCCCCCCCATCCCTGATCAGTTGGATATCCTCCTCCGTGGGCTGTCTGTATTAGTCCTTGTGGCAAGGGATTCTGTATATCTTAGTACTCATCCCGGTCTTCCTGGCCCAAGTGTGTTGTTACTGATGGGTGCTATGCCTCCGGACAGTCTCCCCCACCACGGCTCTCACAATCTTTCCGCCCCCTCTTCTGCTCAGTTCCCTGAGTCGTGGTGGGTGAGTAATAAGGCTGTTTTAATGTTGCGAGCTTAGGGGTCCTTGTGTCATAAATCCTTGGTTTCTGTCTCAATGGCCTATCCTGTGTTGATTGAATGACTGTGGTTATAGGTCCCTGTTCATCTGTCAATGTCTGCTGGGTTCCCTTCAGACCACCTTTTGAATATGATGTTAAGTATATGGTATCTTTGCATGGTGCTTAGTGCTTTCATTATATAGTTATTCACTTAATGAGTTTCTTATTGATATGTATGTTCTGTACTCAGTAACCTGAGTCTGGTGCTCACCACTTTATTGACCATCTAGGTCATCTGTAGGGAAATATCAGTCCCAAATTGGACTCTCAGGAAGACATTCTAAATGAATGAAAACAAAGGAATACAACTTGTTGGTTATTGCTTCTGTGTTAGTTATTTTTACATTATTGTGACCAACATCCACTACAGAAATAACTTAAGGAAGGAGGATTTATTTAGGCTTATGGTTTCAGAGGGATTTCAGACCATCACAGCAGGGAAGGTGTCATGAGGGGTCCCATCTATAGCAGCAGAAGCATGAGGTGTCAGGGTCCCAATCACATCCTGTATAGCTCAGGTTAGAACTAAGGTTGATCTACTACTGCTGTTCAGGTCTCAATTCCTAAAGGTCTACAAATCAGGAATCGTTGTTACCATTAGCTTGGTAGCAACCACTTAAAACATGAATCTGTGGGATACTTTTCACATTGAAACCATAAGAGCATCTAGTTTTCACTTCACCATATGGCTTCTGGGTTGAGAAAATTGTAGAATCACACCACTGAACTAGTTCTAACATGATAGAAGCCAGTTAGGGAGCAACTGTTTCAGAGTATTCTCCCTTCTAAACTGCTACAGAATGGTCTCTGTGTTTTTAGATCACATTAACATCATTCCCATCCTTTTGATGTTTTGGATCTCTTATTCAGGGTTAGATAGGAACCATCAGAATAGTGGAAACAGCTCCCACATTTCAGAAACTTCTGTCAGTTTTTTTTTTTAAGAATTCTCTTTAAAATCTTGGTTCTGTTTAGATGCAATGAGCTTTTTATCCTGTCCAATGTGGAAGGTTCTTCCTCTAAAACTCAGCATATTCTGTCCTCTCTCTCTCTCTTTTTCTCTTTCTCTCTCTCTCTTGAGGCAGGGTCTTGCCTTGCTCTAGCCCAGGCTGACCTGGAATTCACTATGTAGTCTCAGTCTGGTCTTGAATTCACAGCAATCTTCCTAGCCTCCTGAGTGTTGGGATTAAAGGTATGCACCACCACACCCTTCTTATATACTACTATTACTTAAAAGGTTAAAGCACCTTTGACCATCAAAAGGCATATGCTTGCAAGTGTCGGAACCTCAGTATAGTTTCATCACTGGTAAGATGGTAGAAATAGCACCTCCTACACAGAAAATAAAGAGCTTAAAAGAACATTTGGAAGCTGGAATGAACATGTTTGATGCCCAAAGTGTGAGAGCCTTAGTTCACATCCCCAGCATGTATGTAAATATCAGGCCTAGTGGAACATGCTTATAACCCTGGTGCTGGGGAAATTGTTGGACACAGGTGGATACCTGAGGCAAACTGACTTATCTAACAGAATTGGTGAGCTCCAGGTTCAGTGGGAGACACCCCCATCTCAAAAAATGAGGTGGAGAGTGATTGAGGAAGACAATTGACCTTGACCTCTGTCCTCCTCATGCATACACATATATGAACATGTATAACATACACTCATATACACGATATACAGCCCCACACAAAAGTTTTGCCACTTCTTAAACAATATATGTTAGCTTATACCTAGTATCTGGAGATCTAGTATCTATCTAATTAGCATTTTTGTGCCATATCTCACAGTTGCATCTATCCCCTAAAATTGTAGCCTTAATTGTTACTTAATTGAACTGAATAAGAACTCTTAAGGGACAGGAATCCTTATGTTGATTCTTCCATTGGAATATACATTCTCTGAGAGTAAGGACCATGCCTGGTCACAGTGCTTAGCCCATGAAAAGTATATAGTACATGCTTATGACTAGGCTTTCTTTAAAACATATATTATACAATTGAGAGTTTCCACTCAAACTCTCTTCCTTAATTAGTTTAATTTAGTGTATTGCTCTGTCCCATCAGAAACTCCCTGAATAGTCTGCATTAGAGTAGACACATGTCAGAGACCATGCCTTTTTAATTAGCACTAATTAAGGCAATTAGTAAACAGGAAAGCAGGGAATAAGCCAACTCTGGACCCATGGGTTCTTTAAAGTCTTTGGACTGCTGTGACTTGTTGGATGTCCACTTACTAAAATGTTTAAAATACAAGGACCATGGGGCAGTTTCTTTACCAAAACACATTCCAACAAAACAAAAGGAAACTTAAAAGAGCTGTCAGTTTCAAATAGGGGGACCAGCTGCTGTAGAGAACTTTCAATCAGTCGGAGTTATGAGCCAATCACACAGCATAAAGTTGAGTAGAAGTGAACAAAATTGGGTCAACTGAATAACCTATTTTAACAGACTATTCTCGGTGCAAATAAGAAAGAAAATAAGAAAAGGTGTACTGGTATCTGTTTGAGAGGAAGTTGAAGTCAAATGTGCTTTTGGTGGGGACTTTTTTGGGCATCAAGCTAATCCATATTTGAGGGAATTTTTCATCTCCCTAATTGGTTGATGTCACACAGATAAGACTTACCTTGTGGTTATGTTGTTTCCTATGCCTGACCCCAGCTGGAAAAACTCACAGCTGAGCCCGAGAGAATAGGAAACAGTTCTACTTGGTTCTCTGAGGCTTTCCCATCCATAGCTCTCCACAGGGAGTGGTGCTGATTTAGAAGGGGACTTGTGGAGCTGAAGAGAGGAATGCTGGCATGGTCAGAACACAGCTCCTCAGGCTTCTTTAATCAGGACTGAAAGCTGCCAAAGGATCAGAACAAGTCTCATTATTTCCTTTTCTCTCATATCATCTTTACCACATCATCTTTCTGAAATTAGGGAGGGAAAAATTAATTTTACTCTCC
Source organism: Zapus hudsonius (assembly GCA_004024765.1). Taxonomy (NCBI): domain Eukaryota; kingdom Metazoa; phylum Chordata; class Mammalia; order Rodentia; family Dipodidae; genus Zapus; species Zapus hudsonius. Next base: position 8,915 of record PVHP010040900.1, on the reverse strand, counting down.
CTTACCTTTGTAATTCAATTCTGGAAAGTTGCTTTTATTTTTCATTTTTATCTAGAATTTTATTTCCATGGCTTACAATAATTTTTTATTTTTCTTTTCCTAATATACCCCACCCCATAACCATTCAATTTCTTCTTACACTCCATTTAAATATATTCCCAGAGAATGCTTGATAAAGCTGATCAAAAAGTAGATAACTTGTAATCACTAACTTCAAGTAAATCATGGAAGATTAACTTTATCTTTCTATAAAAGATGGAATAGTGTGTGAAATGGGCAATTTGAATATTTTTCAGGGTAGAGGATTCTTTCCTTCCTTGATTGCTTTAAACCAATTGGAGAGATAAAAGCCCATGGAACACTTGCTCTCCCCAGCGCTTCTCCTACCAGGAACTCTCTCCTTTATGGCGCTCATATTGCCAATGTAATGAAGGCACAGCACAGCTGTCAAAGGAAATGTTTGAGCACTTGTGAAATTACAGGCTGCTGCAGAAATGACTTAAGCATGCCATTACCTCTTGCTGCATTTAGAACAAATAAGCCACCTGCCCTTTAGGTATTATCTGATCTGTTTGAATAGACTTACTATATAGACCCACATAGAAGACTCCAAGCATTTCTTCTACAGTTCTGCTCAAAGAACTGCAGCTTCAGCATCCCACCCTTCCCCTTCTCAGTGTCCTCCTCTCTGATGATTCAATCCTTGCATACATTGTATAAACAGTTACACATTCCCTCATCTTTCCTTAAAGGAAGTCTGGTCTTTGTGATCACAGTTACCTTGCCTTGGCATGCTATATCAGCAAGCTACGCAGGTCTACCTTGAAAACCCTGAGTACATGCTTACCTCTAAGCAAGTGGTTTGATCATGATTCTGTTTCACAATCAAAAGCTATTTTCTATTAGACATGTGTTGACAGAAACGTTCTAGGATTGCTTTATCAACCTGAGGTGGGTTAATTAAGCTACGATGTGGGTATGGCCTTAGCCTTTATGTCCTCACACAGGAAGAAACTGATAGGTTTGTTCCTCCCAGACACTACTCATGCCTTTCCATGCTCTTGGTTAATACTCTGGTGAGAGGCACTTGGTGCACACAACACACTGAAACTGGGTGAAGTGAGGAAAACTTGATGAATTGGTCACTGATCTATGGATCAGGTATAGGGAAGTGATCAGGAAAAAAGGGATACTATGAGGGCTGTCTGCTTTTATCAGCCATAGCCCCCAAGGACCTTAGAAAGACACATGGGCATATTGGGCATGGAGAAAGTTAAGTCTTCAAAGGCTCAGCCAGCCCAAGGCCACTTTGTTAGGAGGGAACTAAGGAAATACATGCCAAAGATAATATGATGGTTTGACTTATGATTTTTCTACTCTACCATGGTAAGAAATTGATATACATTCAGTAGCAATAATCCTGATTTCTGATCATTTTCTGAGATCACAATATGAGTTGGATATCCACTCAGGAAGATAGGCAGGAACATGGAGCCACAACCCCTAGTCCACTGCACAATCCTATGAATATACACCAACACTCTAAAGTGTACTGTGTTGCCTGTATTTTTTTTGTTATTGTTTGGTATAGTTGTATCCCATCCTGTTACAAAATGCTCCTGTAACTCAAGGACTATTCCATTTTTCCCATTTTGTATAGTATTCAATAAATTATTCATGATATTCAATGCTTCATTATAAAGTAGGCATTGTATGAGGTAATTTTGCCCAACCACAAGTTAATATAAGTGTTCTGAGCACTTTTTTAAATCCAAAACTAGATAAATTGTATTAGTAAATACTATGTTGGTATCCCCGATTCCCTGTCCCTAATCCACTGGTTATCCTCCTTGGTGGGCATACTAGACTGTTCCATGGGGTTATGGATAGCACAACAGGCAGCCAGGTTCCCTCCCCCACTTGTGCTGAGCACTTCTTAAGGTAGGTTGGGCTACACTATTATGTTCAGTAGGTTAAGTGTAGTCAATGCATGTTTGACTGATGACATTTTCAACTTAAAATGAGTATATCAGGATGTAACCCCATGGTAGTCAAGGAATATATATACCTCAAGTTTATTCTCTTCTTTTTCCCAGATCATTGAGTGTCCTCACCATTGGCTGAACATAAATGAAAACCAGAGTAAATAGGATCAGCAATGCAGTCACCCTCTCAGGAGAGAGGGTAGAGGATGAAGGTAAGTAGTCCTGAAAGCACCCAGTGGGTATCCAGCTTAGCTCAGAAAGTGAAAAAACATCTCATTCCAATGTTTGTTTATTTTTCATCTCCCTCAATTCCTAGCAATCTTTCCAACTGCAGTCACAGTATTATTCTGAAACATAGCTGATTGTATCATATGTTTACTAACAAAGCTTTAATGGCTCATTCCTTAGAGCACGGAGTCCAAATACTTTATCATGAAATTCAAGGCCACACAAATCTCCTTTCCAATTGACTTCTGAGACTTTGCCAACTGCCTTCCTTAGACCCCAATCTATTTCTTTAACCTGATACTGTCCCACATTTTCTCCCAGCACATTCCTTGTTCACTCTCTTTACTTATCTCAGTTGCTCTTAACTTACCCTTGATAAACTCTATCTTCACTATTTAAGGTTGGTCTCAAACCTCACATTTCCATGAAGCACCTCCTATCAAACTATCCAGAAATAATCCTCTCCAAAATGCTTTCCTGATTTTTTTTCTAAAATACTATAACATGTTTTGCCATATGATTCATTTTTGACATGTCTGGACATAGCTTTGAGTAGATTATGCCTTCTGGCAACACTCACGGCAGGGGCTCTAGGTTTGATGAGAAATATTCCTGAGAGGTTGATAGAATTGGACTGGGTTGGGACATGCTAGGAGTGGCCAGAATAGGTGGAATTCATGGGTCATGCCTGAGTAGATATACATAGCTAAGGATAAGAGGTGCCAAGAGGTGCCTGTGTGTCTTAGAAAAGAACAAAAATATGAAGGGAAAAAGAAAACAAAAGCCAGAAGAGAGCCGAATGGGGAGAAGTTCTACATGCGTGGGTATTGGAATGGGGAGATGTGAATGGGTTCACCTCCCTGAACATGAAGAGTGCAAAGTGATGTCTAGCATGCTATTGAGACATTCTGGTCATCTGCTGCACTGTCTTTTTGCCTGGCTAGGACTGTATTGCGGTTTGAATATATAATGTCCCTCATAGGTTCATGTGTTTGAACACCTGGGGCCACACTGGTGGGGCTCTTTGGGAAGGTTATAGAAGTTCTAGGAGGTGAAGCCTTGCTGGTCACTGGGACAGGCAGGCCTTGAGCTTTTATAGTTCTGCCTCACTTCTTCTTTACCATCTGCTTCCTGATTCAGACACAATGTGGCCAGCCCGGCCTCACGTCCCTGCTGACATGCCTTCCTCGCTATGATGGAAACTCTCCCTGGGAACCGCAAGTCAGAATAAGCCCTTCCTTCCTTCTGCTGCTTCTTGTCATTACAGCCTGTATTTGCTACTTGTAAAGAAAAGAATTGTGTTAGTGTAAGAACATGAGTCCTTCAAGGGCAAGGGCCATGTTTTATTCAACTTTGTAATCATCTCTCTTTCCCCTGCATCCTCTTAACAGTGTTGGGAATTTAGCAGGTGCACTAAAGATGTTTGTTGAAATGACTGGAAGTCAGCAGATTTTATTTATATAAAACATTTTGTGCGATGTGAAGAGACATGTATACATAATGCTATTTTGAGAACAGTTAGAAGATAGTCTCCATCTTTTTCAGAAGTGCATCTTTTGTGTTTCTAGTGTGTGCTATGATCCCAACTCAATGAACTTGTTTTCAATAATGTCTTTGTGGTTCAGGTGTCTTAAGTTCTTGATTCTATATCTGTCAACTATTTATGTGGAATTGGTCTGAGTCATTGGAGTGGAAAACCGAGAAAGAGAATTTGGCCACTGTGGTCTCTGGAATCTATTGGTAATGTAGGGAACCATCACCTAGCATTCAAATGCCTTGACTCCATGGTACACTGGAGTGGCATGAAAGAATAATAACTCTGTAGTTTAACGTTATCTTAATCAAAATTGGCTTGGGTAGCTTCTGATGGCAACGTTGGTTTTCTGCACATCAGGCTATGACCTTGACCACTTTTAAGATGATTTATATAAGCACTCTAACTTGTGAATCTTTATTGTGGAAGTATATTAGAGTCACATGCATAGATTGAAAACATATTGATATTTAAATATTCTCACCCTACCTAGTATTAAATATGACTTAAGATTCTGGAGTAGAATCTACAATTTCCAAAAAGAGGCAGGACAGCATCATACCCCATCTTTTAAGGGTGAGGGCTGGAGTCTGAAGCTTGGGTCATACATAATGGCTCTGCCACTAACAAACTTTGTGCCAGAACAGTAAGCATCTATGTTCCAATATTTTTCTTTCTGAGGCTAAACATACTCTGTATTTTATAGTGTTCTTTGAAAGCTTAAAATAGGTTGCTATAAACAATATAAATTAAATACGTGGTGTTAGGGAGATGACTCAGTGGATAAAGAATTTGCCATATAAGCATGAGGAGCAGAGTTCAGACCATCAGTACCACATAAATGGTAAGAGCTGGGTGGACTGTTAGTGGGTGTGACAGTCACCCACACTCCTAGGTGTGTGAGGCAAAGACAGAGACACCCCTAGGGGCCAGCTGGCTAGCCCCAGCTTTGATGAACTGTGGGCAGCAATGAAAGACCTTACCTCAGTAAAATAAAGAGGAGAACAATCAAGAAAGACCCAACATGAACCTCTGGCTTCCACATGCACACACATGTGCACTTGCACCCTTACACATATGCACAGGTATGTATATCACACATGCTCACAAAAAACCTGATGAGAGTTTGCTATGTAGTAGGGAGTCGATAAACATTTACCTTGTTTGTTATCATCAATAATTAAAGGAAAAATTATAACTGGCAAGGTAGATGGGTGGTTCTATGTATTTTGTGAGACTCAGCAGTTAGAAATAGGGACAAAAGCTAAAATCCTGGAATTTGATTAGATTCATCACAGAGAAGAACCCTGACAGCTAAAGGATGAATGGCTGTGTGAGGTAATGCGTCTGCAGTCCCCGAAAACACTAGAGCAGGTTGATTGCCCATTTATTGAGATCTTTATAAAGAGAATTAATGTGGACAGTTGTAATTTGACTATAAATTTAGTTGATAAGCCCTAGAAATGCTTTTCTCAACTCTAAAAGTTGAGAAAGCCCAATGTCCCAATTACTTATCATTAGTATCGTATCTCTGTGACCCAATGCTTACAGTTCACTAGCCTGTTTTTTTTTTTTTGTATAAGATTTTAGAGATTCTGTTGGCCACTTGCTTCCAAATTTTTTTTGGATGTAGCAATTGACAGAAATCACTGAAGGATGGAGATGCATTGTTGGCTTCTACTAGCTGTGAAATGTGAACACAACTGTCTTTGTGGAGATATGAGTGGGCTCTTCAGATATTTCATTCCTTTGGGACTAAGTTTTTTATAATGTAATGATATATTATCCATTGATTATGATATGTTTTCAACATGAAATTCAATAAACAAAACTTATTTACATAGCAATGAACCACTTTTTAAATAATGTGCTTCATGTAGGTCCTTTATAGCACCATTCTTAGGAACAGCTGTAGCTGTGTACTAGTTTCTTTGTCTCAAATATTAAGAATTACTAGGAGTTAGTTAGACCTCGGAATATTTTAAAGGGTGACTGGAAAGGGGAGATGTGTATATGCACACATCTTCCTGAATATATTACTATTGACTGGGGATGGGGAGAGGGGCAATGAGGAATTGGGGATAACAACTCATTGTTGGTCCACTAAACAATGTAACTCATTATGGATAATAAAAAAAGAAATTTATATTCACTTGGTGATTATAAATTAGTGGGGCCTAGAGGGACAGGCCTGTAACCTCAGCTTCTCATTAGGCTGAGGCAGGAGAATCACAAGTCTTGCCTGGGCTTCATAGTGAGTTTAATGACAACCTTAGGCACTTTAGTGAGATCTTATCTCAAAAATAAACAAGCAAACAAGCAAACAAACAAACAACACAAACAGCAATATTTCTCAGGGGCAGAATGATTACCTAGCAAATGCAAAACCCTTTTTTCAATCCCCAGTATCAAACAAAACAAAACAACAACAAATCCAATGCTAAGTTGGGTACATACATTGCTAAGTGGCTTTGTGGGCAAGCTGTGGTACATTTCCCTCTGTGGGAAATGAATCTCCAGGAAATCCCATAGCTCAAAGCCCTGAATGATTGAAAAACCAAGAAATAACATCCTAGCCTGCCAAAATTGTATAACCTTGTTTGTGAATAATACAGTACAGAACAGAGTAAGTGAAAAGAGGAGTTGGGGGCAGTATGAGCTGAGGAATGGATTTCATGGAGGTTTACATGGAGACCCTAGTATGGAACCAAGACCTTAAGAGCAATGAGATCTTTCAAAAATAGAGAAGATGAGGAGAAAGGCTACCCCAGAATAAGAGCAAAACTCCCAAAAGCTGAAAATGTGAAGCACTTTTGGAAAACTAGTGACTGAGTATTCCTGGCACCAAGGATGTCCACGCAGAACCCAAACTAAGGAACTGTGCTGAGGAGATGGCTCAGTGGTTAAAGTCTTTGCCAAGCAAGTACAAGGACATGAGTTCAGATCCCCAGAGCCCACACAAAGCCAGGTGTACCAGAATGCATCTGGAATCCCTTGCTCTCCTCTCCTGCTAAGGAGTGGGAAGCGGGAGGCAGGAGAAACCCCAGAGCTTGTCATACAGCGTGTGTGTGTGTGTGTGTGTGTGTGTGTGTGTGTGTATACATGTATGTGGAAGCCAGAGGACAAACTTGGGTATTATCCTTAGGAGCTTATCCACCTTTTATTTTCCAGACAGGTAGCCTGGAGCTCACCAGTTAGGCTAGGTTGGTGAGTGAGCTTCAGAAATTGTATTTCTCCTTAGCTCTGGGGTTAGAGGTGTGTGGTGCCACACCTGCCATTTGTACAGGGGCTCTTGTGATTGAATTCAGGTCCTCTTGCTTTCAAGGAAAGCATTTAACTCACTGAGCTACTCACCAGCCCTCCCCCACCCCCACCCCATCTGATGTTTTCATGACAGGTTGTCATAGACTTGTTTTACGCTGACATTAATATCTTTATAAACAAAATTTGCATATGAAAATAGGTACATCTCAATAGGAAGGTAGCTGTAATTCATTCTCTGTCTCTCTTGGATGTCATAGGTGTAGGGGATAAACGAGGCAAGTTACCCAGTGAGCTTCTGTTGACAGAGAACATAGACAGTGCAGGCTGATTGTAAGTAGAGGCAGGGATGAGAGAAAGGTAGGGAGGTCCTTTAAGAACACAGGTACCTTCAGTCACATGTCTCAGGCCTCCATGGCCAGGTGTTACTCTTGCTATATTCCCAAAATAGCTTGTCAGTTTTTTAGAGGCCCGCTCTGCCTTGAGCCCTGCTTGTTTGACTTGTCTGTTTCCCCAGCTGGGACGTGAAGACCTTCAGAGGATACTGTAGCAGTGGTTTTCTAGTCCGGACTGAACTTGGTTTATTATTTGTTTATTTAAATATTAGCTGAATGAGGATGAATTAATGAGATTCTATGGCTGAAATTTTGCAAAGCAAAAATAAGAGATTCATCCTGAATTGACTTTGGAACAAGAGCTGGTTGGTTTTTGGGGTTTGAGAAACTGCAGAGCACTGATGGAAGTTGCAGGAAAGTGTTAAATAGATTTAGCATTTTTCAGGGTATAAAGCAGTCTCGGAAGGATGGAAGAAGAATCTTGAATGGATTAAATAACTGTTCTTATGATCCAAATGATGGCTCTGTCAGGGGGAAACGACACCCAAAATGACAGCCATGTTGGTGTTTGATTACATACACTGGATAATCATGTTTAACATGTAACGTCATGAGATCAAGGCTGCTTGACACAAGTGGTATTGGTAAAATACACTCATGAACCGATGGATATTTGAAATTCAATTTTTAAACCAAATTCCCCTCTTCTTGGTGATTCAGACCTGAGGATAGGGACATACTCTGGTAAGCAAAGACCAGCAAAGGAGAAACTAGGAGAGGCTCACTTCACCACCACCCACTAGACTTTTTATACAGAGCTCAACAATACACATTTATCTCTGTGTAGTATGGAACACAAAGGAAACCATTGTGATCCTATGAAAAGAGATTGTTCTGCTATGTGACTGGCTCCACACCAATCTGCATTGAAGTTCACCCTGAAGGTAGTCTGTTTTTGTCTGTTTCCATTTTCTACTGATTCCCCAGCCACCACCACCATATCTGTGGAGATAAAATTAAATTTAAAAAAGAATGCAGAATTCATAGTTCCTGGGGGGGAAAAGCCAGTCTATAAAATCCTGAGACCTTCAGTCTTTCATCTGGCCTGCCAGGAAATCCCTCTGATTCTTATTTTGAATTAGGTCTGAGCTGCATAGAATCATCAGAGTAGCTTCTGGTTAATGAGCTGTGGTTTACGGGTAGGGCCATGGCACGCTTCCCCTGGAGTACATGGCAGGCGAAGTTATCCACTCTCATTATAACCTGAGCCCAAGGAGCCATTCATGTGGAGGGCATGGAATGATACGATGTTGTGATGTTGTAGATCACAAAAATTAGAGCAAGGCCACAATCACTGGTCGGTCATCTTGACTCTCCCCCACCAGGGCAGTCTTGCTCCCCATAACGTTTCTTTGAATTCTTTTCTCCATTCTAGATTTAAATTGCCCAAGCAATGGAGCTCAAATGTCTTCTCTTGAGAGACCATTTGGCAGCCTAATAGGTTTGCTGTTACCATCCTCTTCCGTGATGTGAGGCCCAACTTTTCTTTTGCTCAATTACATCTCATTACTG
>PVHP010040899.1:0-15660 GCA_004024765.1 Zapus hudsonius | reverse complement strand
GGCTCTCCTGAAGCAGATTGTGTACTTAGCATTTCCAATGGAGGAGGGTTGCTAAGGGTGGGTGAGCACTGCAGGAAGTTTTAAAAATTCCAAAAACATTGTCAAACTGCTGAGCACCTGGCTACCGTGTGGTCAGGTTTCCAACACTGTTGCCAGGTTACCGTCTACTTTCATTTTCCTCCTTCTAACATGCTGAGGGCCCAGACTTTCCAGTTCATGGGACAAGGAGAAGAGCCTGTAAGCTCTGCCTATAGTAAATCAACCTATAGCAATGATTTTTATCTGATGTTAACAATTGGTCAATTCTACCTCATTAAATCATTGACTCTCCTTAAATCATTGCAAAACATTAGAATATATTGTAATTCTTTCAGTTACATTCTATGAGGCCAGAATGACCTTGATAACAACCTGAGATAAAGACAAGAAAAGATAAAATGATAGGACATTATCCTTGATGAATATAAGTGCTAAAATACTCAAAATATATTAGCAAACTCAATCTAACAGCAAATTAACTGACCATACACCAGAACATGTGGGAATAATTCCAACAATGCAAGGATGGTTCAATACATACCAATCACTAATAAAGATAATTTACCAACACACTGAAGATCAAATACCATATAATCCACACACACAAAGAAAAATGGCATTCAATAAATTTGATATTCCTTCATAGTAAAAAGTGCTAAACAATTTGGGCATATACAGAATGTATTTCAATACAATAAAGGCCATAATAATCCATCAGCTAACATTATAATGACTAGCTGAAAACAAAGATTTTTAAGTTCTGGAAAAGCACAATAACACACAACCTCATCCTTTATATTCAAAATAGTACTAGAAGGCCTAGGAATAAAAATAAAGCAATAAAAATAAATAAATGACATCCATAAAGAAAAGGGGTCAAATGGTCACCATTTGCAGATGTCAAAATCTTTTGTACATATAAAACACCAAATTCCCTAATCAATGAATTTAGCAACATTTCAGGATGTAAACTCAATATGAAAAATCAATAGGATTAGTTTCTGCTAATTATGAATCATTGAAATAGAAATAAAATAACCACTGCTGCATGTATAACACACACATACTAATAATAAAGTAAATCAAATAAGTGAAAGAGTTCCATAATGAAAATTATAGTACATTGATTAAAGAAATAGAAAATAACACACAAAAAATCTGGGAAGATATTTAATGTTCATGGACTGGAAGATTCAATACTATTTAAATGTCCAAACTAACAGAGCAATTTACAGAGTCAATGAAATCCACAGCTAAGTAACAAATGACATTCTTTAAAGAGCTAAGAAAGATAGACCTGTAATTTACATGGAACCACAAAAAAAAAATCTGATGATCCAAAGCAATTTTGAGCAGAGAGAACTCACAGGAGACATTCTACTACCTGCAGTCATGAAACACCTGCATAGTGTTGGCATCAAAGCAGATGCATAGACCAATAGAACAGAACAAAAAGGATTTAGCAGTAAATCCATAAATCTGCAGCTCATATTCAAGAAAGGCTTTGAGGACACCCATTGAAAAAGGGGCACTCTTTACAATAAGTTATGATAGGAAAATTGAAACCACATCAGAAAAATGAAAGCTGATCTCTATCTCTGACCAGTGCCACATTAGCTAAAAACATATTAAAACTTTAAATGTAAGATCTGAAACTATGGGACCACTAGAACATAATATCTGGAGTATGACATACTCTACATATTCAGCAATTGATGGCTCCTTACCCAACATCCATACAAATACAAACCACTTCATTTCCTCTCCATGTGCCAAAAAAAGTGGCTATTTTAAAAAAGATACAAGTGCTGGCAGGTCGTGGATAAAAAGTAAGTAAGCCCTGAACTGTTGGTATTAATGTCAATTAGAATGAGTTCAGTTATTATGGAAAACAGTGTGAACATTCTTCTAAACATTAAAAGGAGAACTATTATATGCTTCAGCAATCCCACACCTGGGTATATGTCTGTAAGAAATGAATTCAATATGTGGAGAGAGAGACGTCTGTACTCATATTCACTGAAGCAGCACCATTTATCAATTTGAGTAATGAACAAAGGAAATCAGGCACACATACAAAATGGAATACTCTAAGCCATAAAATGAATAAATTCTTCTCATTTGTGGCAACATGGATGGACTTGAAGGGTGTTGTGTTGAATGAAAGAAGCCTGGTACTGAAGGACTAATATGGCATGATGTCATTCATGCATGATTGCTTTCATTGAAGTAGAAAGTCCAATGATGACTACCACAGGTTAAGAGAGTTAGGCAGGGAAAGGTTGGCCAGTGGGTACAAAGCCATAGTTGGGAATGAAAAGATCCTGTGTATTATTGAGTGCATTATGAGTATAGATAAAAATGTATCATGTATTTTCTAAAGCTACAAGAAAAGTATTTGAAAGTTTCATCATAAATACATCAAAATATTCGAGATCAATATGTTTCCCATTATCTAGGCATCATGCTCATTATAATTGCATAAGGCATTACATAGCACTCCATTAATATTTATGTTTATGTCAGTATAACAGCTAAAAAATACATCTGAAAAAGTTGAATAACTATTTGACTTAAAATAAAGATAAAATGACCAAGTAAAGACAGTCAGGGAAGATCAATTAGAATATGGTATGACTCCAAAGGACCCATGCTGGCAAAGAAATGAGGCATTAAATAAAAACAGAATCACTGCCTTATTAAGAGCAGACACACAGCCTGACAGGATTGTGGACAGGCACTGATTTGTTTACAGAGAATAACTTCACCAATGAAACAAGCAGAACGTATTTTGTTTTGATTCTGTTTCTTCAGTCAGGATGAGACATCCTCTGTTCCTCCTCAATACATGGATTTCATTGTTCCGTATGTCCGGCACAAATCTTTTCAAAACTATCTTTCACTTAATCTAGCTCATTAAGCATCCCTGACAATCAGAAGGTTAAATTACACAGAATAAACATGAGTAACTGATGCGTATGTGAGAGGAGGGAAGGGGTCCTTGGAAGCAAGAGAGTGGCAGGGCTGGTAATTTTATGAATTGTGTCATTAATCAAATGTATTTTATTCGACTTGATGCTGACTTTGGAACGTTCCTGTGTGATGATTACATTTTTTAAGAAGGTCATTTTTTTATGGCTTTTCCCAAGGCTAAAGGAAAATCTAATACAAAATTCAAAAAAGGCAGCTCAAATGCACATTAAAATTTCAGTTGTGTCCTATTAGGAGCTTTTAAGAGCTATAAATTCAAAGCTTCCCAAGATAGAAAAAAAATTGTAACTTAAATTATTTCATGACTCATAATGGGAAACATATCAAAGAAAGTATGATGGTTCTATAATTTACATTAAAAAACATTTTAGAAACTTTCCTTTTCCATACTGATAATAATCAAAGAAAGTTTATGTTTAGAAAGAGATGCCACTTTATTACTGGAAATTGGAGTATTTTAAGCTAAGTAAAATCAGTTTACATCATCTTTTTATATCTCACAAACTAGTGCTTTGCCATAAATTAATTATGAGATGCTTAATCTGCATAATGATAGACTTGTTAACATCAGCACTTTATATCTTTAAGAGGATGCAGAAGACTGTATACTAAACATTTGGAAGGAGGTAAATTTGCTGGCATAGTTTCCAAGAATTTTTATCCTTAGCTCCAAGCACACATTGGATGTCAAGCATGCACTGAAAAGACTGGAAAGGGGCTTGGAAGAAGGGACAAAAAGCTGCATGTTAGCACCACGTGGTGGGAAGGAAAATGTTGGGGTATTGCCTGCCTGACATGATCTGGCTGGTGTATTCATGACCCCAAGAACCGCATTGCTCTGAGCCCATTACCATTTTGACACAGAGGACCTAAAAGAATGAAGAATGTCCATATTGAAAGCACAGGGTCATTGTTACATGGGAAAGGACATGGGACTAGAGATGGAGCACAATCGAATTACAGGATGATCATTTATTAAACTTTGCAATAAAAATAAATAATGAAGGCTAGTTGTGTTTTGTCTCCTGCCAGGATGTCAGCCATCATCCAAGGGCCCAAATGAAACCTATGAGAAAGTGAAGAGAGAAACAGGAGCGCAATCACCACAGCAAGTCAGATAACCCATGAAAGGTCAATGGAGACAGACACCAATGATACCCAACACAACCCAGGGCAAAGATCCAGAGATACTTAAGATCTCAACAATAAAGTAGACTCAAAACTCACCCACCATGACTCAGGGAACTGAGCAGAAGAGGGGGGCGGAAAGAATGTAAGAGCCATGGTGGGGGAGAATATCCACAGCCATCGCCCCCCTCAATAACAACACACAAAGGGGGAAATAAAAAAAAAAGAGAAAGAAAAACTGGCTACCTCTGGTGCAGTTCATGACCCCAAACCTATGGACAGATTCATTATGTGCACAGAGAAAGTACCCCAGTGGGTAGGGGACAGAGAGGAGGGAAACGGGGACACATTCACAAGATTTGCTCATACAATGTATACACTTATTCATAATAACGATATTAAAAATAAATAATGGAACACTCATTTCAAAACAGATAGTGTGGACAACAGGAATCAGAGCTACCTATACAAAATGGAATTCATAGGAGAGATCATGTTGATACAGGCAGTTGGGAGACAATGTCCAAAACCAAGGTACCTGGGTAAGAGCGCTGAATGACAAGCGTTAACACAATAGAGTAAGTTTAACACGAGTCCCAGACTCACGTATTTCCTCTCATATGTGGATCAGAGATTTTATGTGAAGTTATAAAATTGTTTTTCTTTGTACCATAAAATAGAAGTGAGACTTTTTAAGAAAATGAAGGAAACTAACAAGAGTGGGGAAAATATAGTGGTTTAATGTGGTCAAAGTACATGTCATATATGAGCAGAAGACAAAGAGATGAGATAGTACCAATGAGGTAACTACCAAAAGTGTGATGACCTGGAAGTAAAGCAAAGGAAAACGTTTCCAGAACACGAGTGGTTGATGGTTTTAAGTATCACTGTTCACTCAAGGCAGATAGGTAAGAAAAACCTGATCGGTAGTTCTAATGGTGGGGAGGACTTCTGTGAAAATGCTAAGAGCAAGTATAGTAAATGCTTAAACATTTGCCCTGCTGGGTGGTTCCAGTGGGGACACTGAGGACCTTACCTGAAGGAACAGGTAAGCTTTTTGTAACAAATTCTTTCCATACAGGGGGATAAATAATCACTGAAATAGCTTAAAGGGATGTGGAGTCCAGAGAAGTGACACTGTGAGTGGAGAGAATGCATTAACGAGAAATGAATGATGGAGTGGGGGTGAATATTTGTGAAATGTTTTTGTGTGGATACAGTAAATTTTAATTCTTGGAGCACATAGGATGGTAAGTATGAAACAAATTACAAATTCTGTTTATTTCTGTTTTCTCAAAGTTAGGAAGTAAACTGCAGGATGAGTGTTTAAAAGACAGAAGTTATAAAAAAATCTTCTAGATTGGGCTACTTTTCCCTAGTCTTTAGCAGCTATAATGAGCTGTCTGGGATGTAGAGCTGTCTGCTAAGGAAGCTTGTTATCTAGGTATCTCAAGTTGACATTTTCTCTACTGAGATAGCGCAAACCCACAGTTCTGCCTTGTGAAGAACAATGATTATGCCTTCAAGGCCCTGTCCCCTTACCTCAGTGTCTGACTCACAAGGGGCATTTAATCAATACTTACTAAATAAATAAATAAATATTTGAGGTCCTTATTGTTTTCACTGATACTTTTCAATATATGTATTAGGACTGTATATTTCCTATTCGTTCCTGATCCTCTCCCAGCATAATTATTCAACTATGTCTAAAACCCTATAAAAAATAAATATGATGGCTTTGGAAAATATTTTAACACTCTGGACTGTGAATTTTTATATTTTGTCATCATTTTCCCCTCTCTGTTCCACAGGTAGGGAAGCCGACAGCATGAAGCCTGATTCAGAATGAAGCCATCATGTGAAGTCAGAGGTGGTATCACTGATATCAGTTTTATTTGGAAAGTTAACCTCTCACTTACATATTCTATGTGTACAGAGATCACACAAATTACATAGTGTAGTGCATGCTAAGTTAAGTACATTGTGAGAACTCAATAAATTATAACTAAGTGGCCCAGTGTTTGAATACTTTTAAGACAGGGTGTTATTAACACTAGTTAATTTGGAGAACATAAATTACCTCAGATTATATTTTGAGTAAGAATGCATCACAAGAGTAGAAAACCATTGTTATATGTGTGTAAAACAAATAAGCTTTCAATGATCCAGGGAATGATTGTAATCAGATTTCACTAGTGAGGTGGGATCAGACCAATCATTATTCAGTGGATAAGCTTTGGTCAAGAAAGCTGTAAAGGTCTGTTTTATTGTCACTATGACAAAACACCTGATGAAAATAAGTCAAAATAAGACACATTTATTGCAGTTTATGATTTTTGCTGACTTAATCCATAATCTCAACCTGTTTAGGCAAAAAATCATGGCAGTGAGAGGCACCCATCACTTCTTGGAAGACAGGAAGGAGAGAGAAAGAGAGAGAGAGAGAGAGAGAGAGAGAGAGAATAACCTTGAGAGATATTCCCACTGACCTCTCTCCTCCAGCTAAGGTTCGACTTTGTAACTTTTCCATAACCTCTCCAGATACTACCATGAGCTGAAGACCAAGCATTCAAACACTGGCGTGTGGAGGACATACTCAAACTCTTACAGAAGTAAGACAAAGAAGCTCAATAGGAATTGCATCATAACCATCAGACATGAATCTATGGGAACATCCTCTAACCATGGCAGATGCAAACTGAGGAACCTCAACTGGTGTCATGGTTTGATCCAGGTGTCCCCCACAAATAATTGAATGTGTTCTGATAGATCGATCCTCAACTGATGACAGTTTGGGTTTTACAACCTCGATGAAGCTGTGTTGTTGGGGGCGGGTTTATGGGGTTATAAGACAGCTTCCCCTTGCTAGTATTTGGCACACCTTCCTGCCGCTGTTTGCAGTGCTGTGGCGGAGGTGATGTCCACCCCTCTGCTCATGCCATCATTTTCCCTGCCAGAATGGAGTCTTCACTCGAGTTTGTAAGCCAAATAAACCCATTCCTCTACAAGGCACTTTTGTTTGGGTTCTTTCTTAGCAGCAACAGAGAAAGCTGACCGTAACAACTGGGAATGAATCTTCACCACCATCAAACACAGGAACTTCTGTGCTTGTTTGAAACAGAACATATGTCATCATGCCTGAGAAAATGAGAGTGACTCTCAGTTGAACTAGAATTTTACTATGGACCACACTATAAGAATCAGGATAGAAGATCTCTTCCAGGGCCTTGGGTTCTCTCATATCCTACCATGATGCTCTTGAACAGACTCTGCTTGCTTAGTTTCTCAGGCAATTCTAACAAACTGCCAAGTAAAGACTCAAGTTAGTTTTAATTTGAACACATGATGAAAAGTGTAACCTTATTTGATGTAACTCCCTTGAGGACTGCATTATTTTGTGTGTGTGTGTGTGTGTGTGTGTGTGTGTGTGTGTGTCTGTGTGTGTTTTCTTTATATTTTTGTAGCTTTTTTATCTCAGACAACCAGCTAGATCCAAGCTTCTGAAGCAAGTTCCCACCAACTGTCACTTAACTCTCCAACCATACTTGGCTCCTCCAGCATACTCCATAGGGAAAACCAGCCAATATTTTTGCCTGCTCTTTGGAAAAAGGGTCAGCCTAGTTCACATTCTTAGAAAAGCCCTAAGCTCTGTGGAGATAAGCAGTGTCCTGTGTTTGTTTCATGGTTCTCCATAACACCAACCAGTGACAACAGATTTGTGATGATTGTGTTGGTAGTTACACAAAAACACGCTTTTACAATGGGTGGTGATCTGAGAAGGATGAAAGCTGTCATAGACACACACTTTTTTCTTTCCTCACCTGACAAGTGGATTTCTCATCTGCCTTTACTAAGTGCTGCTGTGGACATCTCATTGCCCTTTATATAGATCCTCTGCCCCTGCACAGAAACACTAGAGATTCCTTTGTGTTGTTTTTCAACATAAATGCCAAACCTGAACATTTAGTTTATGAACGCTGGTCTTCAAAAAAAATAGCAAGTTGGCATAAAAACCATGTGCCAGTTCCTAACTTCTTAGATTAACTCCACATCACCTGAGACTTTCACTAGGGCTTTTGCTATGCTGCTTGATGACAGCAGCTATATTTGGGACCATGACATCTCATTCCTTAAAAGCAAAGAAAATATTAATTATAACAAAAGTTAAATAACGTTTTATGAAACTTTGTAAAAAATGTTGCATGCATTTTTTATTATTCATAATTAGATATATTGAATGAGCAAATAATGAGTTGATATCACCATTTCCCCAATTTCCCTCTTCCCTGCCCCCAGTCAGCTGGATGTTCTCCTCCTTGGGCAAACTGGATCAAGTCCATGGGGCAGGGGGTTGTGGATAGCCTTGGAGTCAACCCAGTTCCACCCCCCCCCTTTGTATGTTGTTACTGAGGTGATCAATGTCTCTTGGTTTCTGATTTTTCAATGGTCCCTACATCTTGCCACAAATATTTCATAAATCTTTGTACCTAACCACCTATCAGATTCTAGTCAATGCTAACTGCCAAAATCATTCTGGCTCACTAAAATATTTTAAAATACTGTCCTTAACCTAGCACTAAACCAGGCATTCAAAGTAAATGTAAGCAAATTAAAGATTAAAGCTGGGCAGAGACAAAAGGAGACTCTGATTCTTCTCTAATGTAAAATGGAAAGAAAACAAAGCTGGTTTTTCTAGAATTTTAATATCTATTTTTGTACATTACTACAGAAAAAGGATACTGTAACTTGAGAACATTTACAAAGACTGAGGGATAGCATTTATAAAATACTGAGGGAGCTAGTGATTTTTTTAAAGGTAAGGCTCTTTTTCAACCTGTGATTTCACCTAAAACCCAGCATATAAATCTGCCCCTCCCCTCCCAGCACTTCTGTAGGCCTGAGTATTTTCCTGCTTCCCTTTGCTTTGGGGTGTTTTCTCACTTTGTTACATGTATCAATTTTTTTTTTCTCTGATCTCTGAGTCCTTTAGTATTTCTTAATCCTCTCTGGTCTTTTATGTGAAGGGGATCTTTTGGTTTTTACACTTAGCCTTCCACCTGTAAGTGGCCTCAGAGCCATTTCACCCCAGAGATTTCCCTATGGTGGAGATTCTCTCTGTCTTCCCTCTTCCTCCAGCCAGGCAAGAAGAATTTTCTTCTAGCTTGAGCTTTACAGCTAACCTCTTCCCTGGATCTGAATTCCTCCTACAATAAACCTCAAAATTCATAATTTCTTCCCAAATAAACTTAGCAATTCATAATTTTCAAAAAGGGTGAGGGCACAGCATAGCCATTTAGTCACTCAGCAGTATTGGCTTCCCCTTTAAGGTCTCTGACCTTTCCAACCATAGATTTCTGGGTATGTTTCAGAATAAGGCTTATATTGTCTCCCATGTAGCGGGTCTCAGATTCAATCAATTGGTTACCCCCATGTAAATCATCCCACTATGACTCTGGTAGGCACATCTTGGCTAGCTAGTCAGTTATGTATTGAAGAGCCGTTCAAGAATTGGGTAAGCCTGGGCTGGGCTGTAGAGATGGCTCAGGGGTTAAGGCACTTGCCTCTAGTGCCTAAGGCTCCAGGTTCAATCCCCCCCCCTCTGTCTCTCTCTGCTTGAAAATGAATAAATAAAATATTTTTAAAAGTATAAAAAAAGAATTGGGTAAGCCTGTTATTGAGTTTTTTCAGCTAGCAGACTACATATCATGTAGTATCATTATTCTAGTTATCCAGGGGCAGTGGGGTGTGAGGGGAGGCTTCTAGCTCAGGTCCAACTTAATTTGGCTGTGTCCTTCTACTGATACATGTGTTGTCTTCAGTAATGAGAAGGTACTTAGTTTTGGTGGCCATCCAAGAGTTTTGGTAATATCCTAGCCCGTAAAATCATTCTCTAAATATTTGTATTGTGTTTATCTTGGAAGATTATTACTTTTTACAGTAGAACATATTGAAGCTACTAACATCACAAAATCTTCTTTTTGCAGATGGTAGTGAACTATTGGGGAGACTTAAAACTTACTGAAGTGCTGAGAATTAATGAAAATTGAATATTCATAGCTGAGACATCTGTAACATGCTCCTCAAGGCCCAATAAATATCACAGAAAAGCAGGTGGAATGAACGTTAAAGTCAGAGAATGAGGAGGAGCAGTTGGGACACTTTTCCAGGCACACATAATGACAGTTACTTGCGACCTTGTAGCAGCCCCTTGTACATCCATGGACCTCTACAAAAATATGCTCATCATTTTGACATCGATGATGGAAGAGAGGAAATAAAAATTAGAGGATGGTCTTGCTGGAAAGGAGTTGCATGAAGGAGAATGGATGAAGTAGGAGACCAATAAAACAGTATTGGGAGGGGATGATGATCAGATTTCAGTATCTTCATGTAATAAAGTTGTGAATAAAAGTAAAAGAAAATAAGTTGGAGATAATGTCTCTTTCCAGATGATGTTTTCCTTGAATTCATATCTGGAATTTTTAACTAATACTTACAAATCACAATTGAATGTCTTCAAGCACCCAAATACAATATTCTGGAATAAGTATGTCATTCACTTTTTGAAACTTACTTTTTCAACATGTTAATGAAATTTATTTATTGGGCTGGAGAGTTGGCTCAGCGGTTAAGGCACTTGCCTCCAGTGCCTAAGGCCCCGGGTTCAATTCCCCAGGACCCACATAAGCCAGACCCACAAGGTGGTGGCCCTGGTTCTCTCTCTCTCTCTCTCTCTCTCTCTCTCTCTCTCTCTCTCATCTCTCTGCTTGAAAATGAATAAATAAAAAATAAAAAAATAAATAATAAAAATATTTTTTAAAAAATTATTTATTTATTTACTCAATTCAGAACAGAGACATCTGCCCCAGCCATTCAAAGTTAGCTTAGTACTCCTGATTAGCAACCGGAAACAAGTCTAACTCTTCTTGAAGATTTAAAATGTGTGACATAGGAGTCAAATTGAAAAGAGGAGTCACCATATGGCCAGGCAATTCCACTATCAAGTACTTGCTCAGAGGAATTAAAAATGTATGTCTACACACGAAAAAATATTAAAAGCAAATATTTACAATATCATTAGTCAAAATAGCCAAAAAGAAATTGAAATAATCCAACTACCCATCACCTACCCTTCACCTTGGATGAAGGAAATATGTTACATCTATGCAATGGAATTATTTTCAACAAAATGAAGGTGGAGCTATTGACATGTGCTATAGCATGGATGAGCTTTGGAAACATTATGAAGAAAAACAGAAATAATACACATGTAATATATGGAATGATTAAACACATATGAAAGGTCCAGGACCCATAGAAGTTAATAGGTAAACCATAGAGATGGAAAATAGATTAGTGGTTTCCAGGAGTTGCTGGAGGGAGGGATGGGGACTGATAGCTAATGGGTTTCTGTCACACAGATAAAAACACTTGGAAAGTTGGTGATGGAGGTGGTTGGACAGCTTTATACATGCACTGAAAACCACAACCTTAAAAAGAAGAATTTTACAGAATGTGATTATAGCTCAATAAAACTATTTTATTATTAAAAAAAAAAGAATGAGGAGTTTTGATCAAACGCTGAGAGAAAACACAGGCAAAAATGAAGAACATAATTTTATGTGATGTTCTAATATCTCAATAGAGTTTCTCTACCTATTTCAATGTTTTAGAACATAGCAAATTTCTCCATGACCCATTCCTCTCTGCCTATCTTCTAAAACAATGAAATAAGTAGAGAAACTCTATTCAGAGGTTTGATTATCCTAAAGAAGGTAAAGATAGGCCCTTCTGGTGATGTGTAGGAATGCCACGGATGCAGATGTTCTAGTTGCCATGGGAGGTGCTTTCTTGTATCTTCCTAGATATCCATATTGAAGACCCCCTGTGTCAGGGCTTTTGGCACTGTTTTAGTGGCATGTTATGTGGTGTAACAGGAAGAAATAGCTCACTGCCTGCTCTCTCCCTATGCCCAAGCACCCACGATGTAAACACTGCCCACTTGTCACACAGCAGTCACCTTGGATATCAGATTTCTGTCACAGTAAGGCTAGGCATGTGCATGAGTAAGCTGATTGCAGTTAAAATGACCCCCAGAGCAAGGAGGGTGATGTCAGCCCTTCAGGTACGTGAAAGAGAAGCTACGAGGAGCTCAGTTCATTGAGAGAGAAGCCAAAGAGGCATCCATCCTTTGAAGGGGAGGCCACAGAAGGCCCTGTTCATTGAAATGGTAAAAGTTTCTGACTTGGGAGAAAAGGAAAAAAAAATGTATGCAGGTAAGAGGTAAGGTGTGGTATTTTCAGAGTGACAGTTTACATTTAAACACGAGGGTTGCTGCATGCTACAAGCATTCTGTTAATGTCAATTATTGTTAATCTCTCACTGTGCCTGATTTATAAACTAAAAGTTAGCTTAAGGTATGTATGCTTAGAAAAATAAATAAATAAAAATAAAAACCTTTTTTACAGGGCTCAGGACTACCTATAGCATCTAGCATCACTGGGAGTCCTGGATCCTGTCACCCAGGCATAAGGGGAGGCTGCTGCAAATAGATAAATCACAGACCTGCTGAGCAGCAGGAAGGACCTGTCTGTGTTTGCTTAGCATGAAATTGCAGTGGACCCAATTATCTCAGCTTTGTGACTTTCTTTGGCTGCTGCTGACATCCAGTTGGGGGAATAGAGTGAATACTTGATAGGGTTATCTAAGGTTAGCGATCTAGCAAGTAGCCTTAGCAGAAGGTTTTAAATGGTAGTGAAGGATCCTAAGATGCTAATGAGATGCTAATGAGAATGTCTGGCCAGGGGCTCCCTGTTTCAGGTTTCCTAGTAAGGCAAGTCCATTCAGAGAGGGTCCATGGGCTATAACAATTGGAACAGTGTTAAGGAGCAAAAGTTGGGAAGACAGCAAAAAGCATGACAGGAAGAATAAGGACTTAGGATAGAAAAAGAAGATACCTCTGAAATCCAAACTGAATTTTAATGAGGCCCATTAGGAATTATCACCATTTTCTGAACAAAATGAGAGGAATATAAAATGCCAAATATTGACAAAAAAGAAAAGGAGGAGGAAAGAAAGAATAGAGAGAGATCTTGTGTGTGTGTGTGTGTGTGTGTGTGTGTGTGTGTGTGTGTGTGTGTGTGTGTGCTTTAAGACAGAATTTTGTTAGGTAGGCCAAGCTGGCCTTGAACTTTTCATGTGACTTAGATTTGCCTCAATTTGCCTCCCAAGTGCTAGTATTACAGGCATATACTAAGTGTTATTATTGTCATTGAGGAAAACACAGAAATGCCTCTGATGTAGATAAATGGGCATAGTCTGCAGAAGTTGATCAAGCAGATCCCTCTGAGGCATTCAGTCTTGTGGACACAGAGACTGTGTGGTTTGGTTTTGTATCCTGATGAGCTTGCTTTCCTTTGTTTTGAAGCCTAATTTCATCATCTTTTCTCAAGAATTATCAAAGTAAAGTTACAAAGAAGTCCATCTTGGTAAGGAATTTGTACTACAAAAAGGCCACACAACACAATTGAAGGAGCTAAGAGAAAAGACAGAGAAGCAGAGTGCTCCAAAGACTAGAAAAAAAAATAACTTAAAAGAAATAGAGATGCAGAAGACAGGGAGAAGTGATTTCCTCCTCAAGAGGAAGTGATAACAAGTGACAGGAAGGAGACAGGCATGAACAAAAAATTTGCTGGAGAATGTGTTAAAGATGTATAAGAATTAAATATTTTAGCAAAAAAGTAAGAACCAATCTGAAGAGAAAAAAAGTAGAAAAAAATAGCTTAATTCACTGAATTCATGACTCTGGCATGACTGCTAACAGATAAGGTGGCAGGTTTGAGAATTCAAAGAAGTCATTAAGGGTTAGTAACAGAGAAAGAGAAGAAAGAGGTTTAGCCTTTTTTAAAGTAAAATGAGAAAGAAATTTAGAATTCAATCAACTTATACACTAAGGACTTTGAAACTAATGAAGTTAAATAGTTTGACAAATTTCCCCAGCTTAGAAATAGAACACATATCTTTTACCCATATTGCTCCTAATTAACTGTCAATCAGATGACCCCTTTTTAAGCCAAATCTCTACTATCATCGTCTTTTCTTATTTTCAGTCACTATACTCTGTGAATACATCAAACAAAGATGAGAAGTGTGACTCTCCCTGTATCTGGGGGAACATGTAAACTTACCCTGGTACTGGGTGCCAAACTCTATGAAGCTCCATTTCCTTGACAAGTAGAATGATAGGTGAAACTTTGAACTTGAATCAATCAACTTGAATTACATCACCCTGGCCATTTTGATCAATGACTTCTTTATTAAAATTGCAAATAAATGTGGAGTGTGCCTCCTTGGCTTCTCTTCTTTTATTTTCAGCTTTCCCTACTGATTTTATCAATAAAATGTTGAACTTGATCAAGCCAGTTTCTGTCATTGTGTCACTTACATCTGAGATGAAGACAAGATGTCCTCATTCCTCAGTCAGGATGGAAGATAGGCAAGGTCCCTTCCTATCCTCTTTCTCTACAAGTTCAAAGTGTACTACTTTGCTACGGCTGTGTGGATCCAGAAACTTTCAGTTCTGAAATCTGTCCCAGATGGTCTCTAACCAAAGGTCACCCCAAACTGCAATGTGTATCTAGTAAATGTCACCCAAGCCCATCATAAGTCTAGGTGACTTGGCTGTTTTTCCACAAAAAAGCTCAGGGTACCCAGGCTTTCTGATCTGTGGTGTCCTTGTATTGACATATGGGAGCAAGATCTCTGGGTGAATCAGAGTCAAGCACTGGAAATTAGAGGCTTTCTAGAAAGTGTCATACAGGACTTACCTCAGTGTCCCCTAGGCAAAAGAGCTTCTAAAGATGAGAAGAATTTCAAAGGATTGAGAAGTGGAACTCTCTTTCATCTCCTGATTAATTAATGGGCATTATTTAGAATACCACTGTGGATGCAAATCTAACATTTATATTCCATTTTCCATGTTAAGTACTCATAATAGCTGATAATAATTCAATTATTTGGTTATTCTTATATTAATGTGCTATTAAAATGCTTATAATAATACACAGTTGCTCTTGTTTGAGCTTACATATTAGCTCAAGAAAATCACCACATTTTGAATGGTCTTAAGCAAAGATATGTAAGACTCAACACTAATATGAACCCATAGATATAATTCTCTATAAATACTTTCAAAATCTCAGTCTTCTGCTTTTGTGGACTTTTTTTCTTGTTTATAAAGATATGTAGAGTTTAAGCTCATTTATTAAAATTAGTAATTATAAAATAACATTAAAAACATTGTACCACCACGACTCAGGGAACTGAGCGGAAGAGGGGGCGGAAAGATTGTGAGAGCCGTGGTGGGGGAGACTGTCCGGAGGCATGGCACCCATCAGTAACAACACACTTGGGCCAGGAAGACCGGGATGAGTACTAAGATATACAGGATCCCTTGCCACAAGGACTAATACAGACAGCCCACAGAGGAGGATATCCAACTGA
>PVHP010040898.1:0-15557 GCA_004024765.1 Zapus hudsonius | reverse complement strand
GCGAGCGCGCACACCAGGGCCACCACCTTGTGAGTCTGGCCTATGTGGGTCCTGGGGAATTGAACCCAGGGCCTTAGGCACTGGAGGCAAGTGCCCTAACTGCTGAGCCATCTCTCCAGCCCTGTAGTCTCAGTCTTGAACTCATGGCAATCCTCCAACCTCAGTCTCCTAAGTGCTGGGACTAAAGGCGTGTGCTACCACGCCTGACCTAAAACTTTTGTTTTGGTTATTGACATAATTATTTTGAGTGACAAAATCAACTTTTTGAAAAACATTTATTTATAAATTGTGTATGGGTGCACCAGGGCTTCTTGCCACTACAGACATTAGACATTTGTGATACTTTTTGCTTTCAGATTAGTGGGTGATTTGATAATTGAACCACCCCAGGCCAGCAGGCTTTGCAAGCAAGTGCCTTTAACCACTGAGCTATCTTCCCAGCCCCCAAATAAACTTTTGTTTATTTGTGTGTCTCTAGGCAGGATCTTATTCTAGCCCAGGCTAACTTGGGACTCACTCTGTATGTAGGCCTAGGCTAGCCTTGATCTCCTACCTCCCAAAGCATGAGTTACCGGTCTGGCCCCTTGTAGTGTTTCAAAGGAATTCTCTTCAGACCAGTAGTTTTTGGACTGTTTGGGCTGCCATCCATAGCAAGGAATACAGTCTACATTAGGTCCTCTAACACCCATAAAAATAGGTATATAAAGAAAGATAATCAGTGAGACTGGGGCTGAAGAGTTGTCTTAGTGGTTAAGGCGTTTGCCTGCAACACAGAAGGACCGGAGTTCAATTCCCCAGTGCCCATATAAAGACAGATGCACAAGAGGTCGCATGTGTCTGGAGTTCATTTGCAGTGGCTGTAGGCCTTGGTGTGCCCATTCTCTGTCTCTGCCTGCCTCTCTCTCTCTGTCATAAATAAATAGAATATCTTTTTAAAAAAATCAGTGAGACGGTTTGTTGGTTTTGAAGTGATAGGAATGGAGCCTGGGGTCTCATAGTTGCTCCCACGCCCAGTCCTTCCTCTTTTGTTTATTTATTTCCTTAGTTATATTTATTTTGAGGTTGGGTCTTGCTATATTGTTCAACTTTTGGGCTCAAAGAATCCTCCTGCCTTAACCTCTAAAGTAATTAAAGACAGGGTACCCCAGTGCCTTGCTTTGTGAAATGTTCTTTGCCTTTAATAAATCCATAATTCACTTTGACTTTTTTTCTTTTCTTTTCTTTTTTTTTTTTTTTTGTTTTTCGAGGTAGGGTCTTGCTCTAGTTCAGGCTGACCTGGAATTCACTATGTAGTCTCAGAGTGGCCTTGAACTCAGGGCAATCCTCCTACCTCTGCCTCCCAAGTGCTGGGATTAAAGGCGTGTGCCACCACGCCTGGCCACTTTGACTTTTTATTACATTATTATGTGTTGTATGTGATATTTTTACTCACTGAATTAATTTTACAATCTGCTATGACCTGAATTTGACACATACTGCTTTAGATTACATGTGGAGCTAGCCTTTAGAAGACTTCTTGGTTTACCAGACTTGTCTCTGATAATACTAACAAAATGTTTCTTGCATTTGTTGAAAGTAACCTCTGGATATAACTACCAGATAGAAATAAAGTCAAAGAAATTAATTTATCTTGGGTTTCTAGCATAGTTTGTCTCATTTGTTTTCTTGAACTCTTTTTTTTTTGGGGGGGGGGTTTCGAGGTAGGGTCTCACTCTAGCCCAGGCTGACCTGGAACTCACTGTGCTATCTCAGGGTGGCCTCGAACTCATGTCGATCCTCCAAAGATCCTCCAAAGGCATGTGCCACCACGCCAAGCTGGCCTTGAACTCTTTTTTTTTTTTTTTTTTAATATTCCCTTTGTTGTTTGGGTCCATTTTTTTCTTTTGCTTTTTTATTTTTAATATTTTATTTTCAAGCAGAGAAATACAGAGAGAGAGAGAGAGACAGAGAGGCAGAGAGAGAGAGAGAGGGAGGGAGAGAGAGCACCAGGGGCATATGTGGAGAGATGGCTCAGCGGTTAAGGCACTTGCCTCCAGTGCCTGAGGCACCGGTTCAATTCCCCAGTACCCACATAAGCCAGACCCACAGGGTGGTGGCCCTGGTATGCGCTCTCTCTCTCTCTCTCTCTCTCTCTCTCTCTGTATCTGCTTGAAAATAAATAAAATATACAATAAAATATTTTTAAAAATCAGTAAGAGGAGATTTCAAAGGCAGGCTTCTCATTAAAGGCAGCTGGGAGAATTGGATATTCCCTCGAAATCAACACAGGAGTCCTGCTAAACCTGGGCTGTGCAGACTCAGCACAGACAAGGGCCAATGTCAAAGCTTAGTTGAGAAAAGGGCTAAGAGGAGTCTAACTACAGTGATTAAGTAGAGAGTTTTCCCTGGGCTGTGTAGCTCCTGGGACAGGAACAGCACATAGAGGACATCTGGAGGAGTCAACCAGGAGCTCTTCTAGTGAAACATTTTTCAGTAGATTAATGACCTTCTGATATTTTTATACAGGTGATAAAGTGAAATTTGACCAAAAAATTAAATTTTTTGAAAGCCACAATAACCCAATGTAAGAGTATGCCTGCATAAGCCTGAGTGACTTGAAAGGTTTGCTTGCTGTTTTATTATTATTATTTTTCGAGGTAGGGTTTCACTCTAGCCCAGGCTGACCTGGAATTCACTATGTAGTTTCGGAGTGGCCTCAAACTCATGGTGATTCTCCTACCTCTGCCTCCCCAGTGCTGGGATTAAAAGTGTGCACCACCACGCTTGCTTTTTTTTTTTTTTTTTTTTTTTGGTTTTTCGAGGTAGGGTCTCACTCTAGTCCAGGCTGACCTGGAATTCATTATGTAGTCTCAGGGTGGCCTTGAACTCGGTGATCCTCCTACCTCTGCCTCCCAAGTGCTGGGATTAAAGGCGTGCACCACCACGCCCGGCTTGCTTTTTTTTTTTTAATTGAATCTTTTAAAGCATTTACAGTTATATTTTTGCTTGGAACGAGGCTGGGCCAGAGAAATTCAGCTGCTTTGGGGGTCAGAGTGGACTCATTTTATCAGCGCAAATGCTACATTCGCAGCCAGCACTCAGTGTAGGTTATCTTTTCAAGCGAAGAAATCTGGAGGGGTAATGTAATAAATCAAAAGAAAACTAATATACTGAAATATTTTTCTACAGATTTTTTTTTTCATTTGGGGAGCTGCTTCAGTTTATAGATACTGTGTAGCAGAAACACTTTATTTATTTTTCTTTTCTCTAAACAGATTTAAGTAATACAGGAAAACCAGAGTAGGAGAGTAAAACATCCTGTCCCACATCTTTTACTAACAAATAAGAACAGATTCAGAGGAGCAAAAGTTTATAACTGAAAATGCATTTCCTCCACATGTTTAAAATAGCATACTGCTTAGGCTATAAAAAGCCAAGGTTTATGTGTTGGGAATGGAGTAAACCCTCTTTTAATTAGAGGCCTAAATCGGGCTCCTAGAAGAACTTTGCCTACATATGGTAGTAGAAAGCACAGTGCTTGCTTAATGTGTCTAAATTCCCACAGTTTTGTCATTCCAGCTCTTGATCCACTTCATCCCCTGGGCCCAGTCCTTATTCTAGTACTGGTTGCTGTTTCATCTAGCTCCTGCCAGCTGGTAGCTGCTGCCAGGCGGCATCAACTCCACAGTTGGCTACTCACTTCCAACCCGTCATTTACTCTTTTTTGTTGTTGGTGGTGGTTTTTCAAGGTAGGCTCTCTAGCCTGGGCTGATCTGGAATTCACTATGTAGTGTTAGTCTGGCCTCGAACTCACAGAGATCCCCCTACCTCTGCCTCCCTAGTGCTGGCCAACATTAATTCTTATTCCATTGGTCTCATCAAAATTTACAATCCTAGCTAGGCATGATGTCACACACCTTTTATCCCAAAATTTGGGAGTCAGAGGTAGGTGGTTTTATATTGTCTGGTCTCTTGAGCATAGAAAAGGGAGGCTGGAAGCCGGGCGTGGTGGCGCACTCCTTTAATCCCAGCACTCGGGAGGCAGAGGTAGGAGGATCACCATGAGTTCAAGGCCACCCTGAGACCACATAGTGAATTCCAGGTCAGCCTGGGCTAGAGTGAGACCCTACCTCAAAAGAGAGAGAGAGAGAGAGAGAGAGAGAGAGAGAGAGAGAGAGAGAGAGAACTTTGCATTAAGTTCCTACATAAAGTCAGTTGTACTAAGTGTTGCATGCACCTGGAGTTCATTTGCACTGGCAGGAAGCCTGGCACACCCATACTCACTCTCTGCCTTTTTTCTCTCTGGCTCTCTCTTAAGTAAATAAATAATGAATGAATAAATAAAATATTTAAAAAAAAGAAAAACAAAAAGGTTTTATTATCAAGTCTGCAAACAGCCTCACAGGTAATGTCAGTTTAATCATGTTTGCCCCAAAGAAGAGAAGACAGAATATCATAGTGAAGATGAAGACTCAACTGAAAATCTGGGCATGGTGGCTGTAATCCAAGTACTTGGGAAGTAGAAGCAGGAAGATCAGGAGTTCAAGACAGTCTCAGGTACTGAGTTTGAGGCCAAAATAAGCAAAGAAAGAAAAATACCCAGACTAAAGAAAGATAGGAGAGGGCTAGAGAGAGATGGCTCAGCAGTAAAGATGCTTGCCTGCAACACCTAATGACCTGAGTTCAGTTCCCCAGTACCCATGTAAAGCCAGATGTACAAAGTGGTGCCATGTATCTGGAATCCATTTGCAGCATCTAGAGATCCTAGTTTGCCCATTCATATTCTCTCTCTCTCTCTCTCTCTCTCTCTCTCTCTCTATATATATATATATATATATATATATATATACATATATACACACACACACACATATATATACTTGAAAATAAATAAAAAATATATTTTTTAAAAAGAAAGAAGACAGTAATGCCTGACCCCTGTGGTATGCCAGTATTCAGTGCAGTCCTGGGATCCTTTTATTTATGTAAGTCTTCTGTTTGAGCAGTTAACAGTAAAGTCACTCACAGGGGCCTCAGGAATGGACAAATTGGAAACTTACTCATTTTATTTTTAAAAATATTTTATTCATTTTCAAGCAGAGAGATACAGAGGGAGGGAGGGAGGGAGGGAGGGAGAGAGAGAGAGAGAGAGAGAGAGAACACCAGGGCCACCACCTTGTGGGTCTGGCATATGTGGGTACTGGGGAATTGAAACCGGGACCTTAGGCACTAGAGGCAAGTGCCTTTATCGCTGAGCCATTTCTTCAGCCCAGAAACTTACTCATTTTAGCTTTTAAATGGTTATTTTAATTAACTTATTTATTTGGGAGAGAGTATAGACATGCCAGGGCCTCCTACCACTATAAGCAGACTCCAGACACATGCCATTTTTTGCATCTGGCTTTTCATGGGTACTGGGGACTCAAACCTGGGCTGTCAGGCTTTATAAGCAATCACCTTTTAACTGCTGAACCATCTCTCTCTCCTAGAAGTGAGTTTCTGTAAGAAAATGAATAGTGCTTTGTCAATTTAATAATTTAGATTGAAATGTGTGGGCGTGCTGGTTTTTGTTTTTAAAAATGATTCTTAAAAATTTTGGGGGCTGGAGAGATTGCTTAGCAGTTGAGTCACTTGTCTGCAAAGCAGAAAGACCTGAGTTTGATTCCCTAGTACCCACGTATAGCCAGATGCACAAGGTAGCATATGGAGTTCATTTGCAGGGGCTGGAGGCCCTGGCGCACCCATTCTCTCTCTCTCACTGTCTGCCTTTCTCTGTCTCATATGTACTCTCTCTAACAAACAAATAAAATATTTTTTAAAATTTCATTAATAAGTAGAACATCTGTATGTACAAGTCATCTTTTGTTGGTTTTCCTCTTCTCTACCTCTATTCCACTGAGGGCCCGCCTTTTATTTATTTATTAATTATTATTATTATTATTTTTTGTTTTTGTTTTTCGAGGTAGGGTCTCGCTCTAGTCCAGGTTAACCTGGAATTCACTATGTAATCTCAGGGTGGCCTTGAACTCACTGCAATCCTCCTACCTCTGCCTCCCGAGTGCTGGGATTAAAAGTGTGCACCATACCATGCTGCTTTGCCTTAGCTTTTTGAATGCTGGGATTTCAGATATGCACTACCATCCCCAGCCAAAAAAATAAAATTAAAAGCTCTATTGTGGTATAATTTTTTAGTATTTATTTATTATTGTATTTCTTTCTTTCTTTCTTTCTTTTTTTTTTTTTTCCAATGTGAGGTCTCACTCTAGCCCAGGCTGACCTGGAATTCACTATGTAGTCTCAGGGTAGCCTCCAACTCATGGTGATCCTCCTACCTCTGCCTCCTGAGTGCTGGGATTAAAGGCGTGCACCACCATGCCCATGTGGTATAATTTTTATACCATATAATTCACCGTTTAGGTTGCACAGTTCACTGGTGTCTGGCCTATCCACAGGGTTGTTCTTCACCATGATGTTCAGCAGTCATTGTCACCTCCAGAGGAAACAAGCCTGTTGCCCATGTACTCTCCATCTTCATCCCTATCCCCACCATTTTCATCATCCACACATCTACTTTCTGGGTCTAGATTTGCTTATTTGGGCATTTGATATGAATAGAATCATAATATTTGCCCTTTTGTGTCTGGCTTCTTTGATATAGCATATTATTATCAAGGTTCATCCATGTTGTAACATTTATCTGTACTTTATTGTTTTTACCCTCTTATTTCTACAGTGAAATAATACTTCATTAAATGACTATGTCACATTTTTTTTGTCCATTCATTAATTAATGGCCTAGGATGTTTTCCACATTGTTGTTTCTCTGAACAGTCATGAACAAACTTTTGGGTTGTTGTGTCTTCCATGTCTCTCTCTCTCTCTTTTTTTTTTCCCTGTGGTAGGGTCTTGCTGTAGTCCAGGCTGACCTGGAATTCACTATGTAGTCTCAGGGTGGCCTTGAACTCACAGCGATCCTCCTACCTCTGCCTCCTGAGTGCTGCTGGGATTAAAGGCGTGCACCACCACGCCCAGCCTTCCATGTCTCTTGAGTATATATACCTGGGAGAGAATTTGTAGGCTAGACAGTAACTTAGACATGCTCTTGAATAGATGAGCCATAATGAAAAATTGAAAGTATGGTTAAAGCATAGGGTCCTTAAGTGTCTAGATTTCTTCTGCCATGCTTTCTCGGAAGCACAAGCAGCAATATGTTTAAGCTCCTGCTGTTGGGGAGTTGGTTCAGTTGATAAAGGAACTTGCTTGCAAAGCCTGCTGGCCTGGATTCTGTGCCAGCCATATATGCTGGATGGGCATTTGTTTGCAGTGGCAGAAGACCCTGGAATGCCTACACACACTAACTTATAGTGTATAAGAACACTATGAAACAGGGACTAGAGGAGAGAAAAAGGCAGTTTCCCTCTGTCAAAATTAATTCTAGGAGCTAGAGAGATGGCTCAGCGGTTAAGGCACTTGCCTCTAGTGCCTAAGGCCCTGGGTTGTTCAGTTCCCCAGGACCCACATAAGCCAGACCCACAAGGTGGTGACTCTGGTGTGCGCGCTCTCTCTCTCTCTCTCTCTCTCTCTCTCTCTCTCTCTCTCTCTCTCTCTCCATCTCTGTATCTCTGCTTGAAAATGGAAAAAAAATAATTCTAAGCTGGGCATGGTGATGCATTCCTTTAGTCCCAGCACTTGGATACTGAGATAGGAGGATTACCATGAGTTCAAGGCCAGTTTGAGCTACAGATTGAATTCCAGGTCAGCCTGGCCTAGAGGGAAACCCTGCCTCGAAAAAAACAAAACCAAAATTTTTTATTCTAGAATTAACAAGAGTTAATCTTTTTTTCAAATTGTGTGTGTGTGTGTGTGTGTGTGTGTGTGTGTGTGTGTGTGTGTGTGTGTGTGTGTACTACATACCCAGGACCTCTTGCCATTGCAAATGAACACCAGATGCTTGTGCCACTTTTTGCATCAGGCTTACATGGGTGGCTTGGGAACTGAACCCCGATCAGCAGGCTTTGTAAGCCACCACTTCTAACTGCTGAGCCATCTTCCCAGCCCTGGGACTTAAATCTTTTGATTTGTCTCCAAAACTAGTTTTAAGCTTTCTTCTCAATGAGATTTTCTGTTTGATGACAATTTGGAATTTATTTTAGTTGACTCAGAGTTGGCCCTGTTTTAATTTTATTACTATAAGTAGATGTTCTTGACCTTCCCACTGACTTTTGAATTAACTTCGTTTTTCTTAGCGGATGTGGTGCTGCCAGTAAGAAATGTTCAGAAATGTGTGCTGAAACTTTTTTTTTTTTTAATTTTTTTGGTCACAATGACTAAAGGAAGCTACTGGATAGGGGGTTCAGGAATGCTAAATGTCCTGTAATACTTATGGTAATTTGTATACAGAATGATTTTTTTTTTACAGTGCCATCACTGTCCCCCTTAAGACACACTGTTTCAGGCTTGTTTGTTTTGTTTTTCAAGTAGGGTCTCACTGTTGCCCAGGCTGACCTGGAACTCACTCTGTAGTCTCAGACTGGCCTCAAACTCACAGTGATCCTCTACCTCTGCCTCCCAAGGGATGGGATTAAAGGCGTGCGTCACCATGCCAAGCAAGACACACTGTTTCAGTGAGTCCTTCATGTTGAACTTACTGTTATCCTCTGGTTTGAACCTCTACTCCAGGGTAGGCATTCACATCTGGCAGTGTGTGACATATCTATCTTGAGATATCTTACCTGGCCAGTATCTAACAATCAGGAAAGTTGATTTAAAATCTGAACTACTTATCCTGGTATAATAGTACATGTTGATAGTCCCAGCACTTGGGAAACCGAGGAAGGAGGATCATGAGTTTGAGGCCAGCCTGGGCTACGTAAAGAGAACCCCATCTCAAAAGAAAAAAAAAATCTGTTTACTGGCTGAACAGGTCTGTCACTGCCCACTCTCTTTCCTGCTACAAGAATGGGATAGAGCAACATAGCCATGTAGATGGGGCTTGCTTGGCAGCCTCACTTATTTCTTATCTCTTCTTATGCACAAGTATTCTCCCACTCTGGGCTTCTATGCTTCCCTTGAATGACTGTGGATTTCCCTTTGGAAACAGTTTGTGTGGTTTAACTTAAACTTCAGGTTTAAGGTTTTTTTACTGAGGTAGAGTGCATGCTTGGCATGTGTGCGGTCCTGAGGGTGACTTCCAGCACCAAAGAAGGAACCCTAAAACCCACCAAAACGCCAACAAAATAATTTCATTACTCTGCTTTTTTTTTTTGTTTTTTTTTTTGGAGGTAGGGTCTCGTGCTAGCCTGGGCTGGCTTGGAATTCACTATGTAGTCTCAGGGCAGCCTCTGCCTCTTGCATGCTGAGACTAAAAATATTTTTTTTCAGATGACTTTTTAAAAATTTATTATTAATTAATGACAGAGACAAAGTGGTAAACACACACACACACACACACACACAGAGAGAGAGAGAGAGAGAGAGAGAGAGAGAGAGAGAGAGAGAGAGAGAGAGAGAGAGAGAGAGAGAGGTACACCATGCACCATGGTTTCTTGCCACTGCAAATATGCCACATCTAACTTTACATAGGTACTGGGGAATTAAACTGGAACAAGCAGGCTTTGCAACCAAGCACCTTTAAACACTGAGCTATATCCCCAGCCTGCCTTCCAATTTAGCCAGGTGTGTGCGTGCGTGCGTGCGTGCGTGCATGCATGTGGGCGCAGTGGTGGTGATGTTGCTGAGGGGGCAATGATTCTGTATATTCTCCCCCACCATGGTTCTTACAATCTTTCCGCCCCCTCTTCCTCTCAGTTTCCTGAGTTATGGTAGATGATTTTTAAGTCTGCTTTATTGTTGAGATCTTTAAGAGTCTCTGGACTTCTGCTTAGGATTGTGTTGGGTATGTCAGTTGTGTCTCTATTGTCCTTTCATGGGTTATCTGACTTGCTGTGGAGGTAGGCCTCTTGTTTATCTCGCCACTTCCTCATAGGTTTCGTTTGGGCCCTATATGATAGGTTAGGGGTGGTTCATCTCCTGCCTGGATGTCAGCCATCCTCCCATGTCTTGTTGATGGAATTGGGTTGTTCACTGTTCTCACTGCCTTCTGAAAAACACAAACAGGTCTATGGCCATACCACCCTGAACACACCCGATCTTGTCTGAAAAATACAAACAGAACCTCCATCAGAGATCAGTATAGGTCAAATGAGACAAACATTGTTGGTTTGGCAAGATTCTAATGGGTGCAGCCTCTCTGTAGATCTCTGGTAGTGGGAGTTTCCCCTTGGAGCCGGGTTCTTGGTCCCCTTAAGATTTTGCCATGGACCCTAATTCCACTTAAGGTTTTCTTGCCACAGAGCAGATCTCTTAGCCAATTAGTAAGCCATTGATTACCTGCCTAGGTTTAGCACCACTGTTGCACAGATGAGCACTTCTTGACTTGCTGGTCTCTTCCGTATAGCACTGTCCTCAGCATTCTTATGACATCAGTCAGTAATGTATCTAAGCAATCCCACTGAGAAGGGCCCTCAGTGGGTTGGGGACAGGGAGGAGGGAAATGGGTTACCATCACAAGACTTGCTCACACAATATATCTAATTATTAACAATAAATAAGTTAAAAAATATATATATTTTACTAGCCAGGCATGGTGGCACATGCCTTTAATCCCATTACTTGGGAGGCAGAAATAGGATGATTGCCATGTGTTCAAGGCCACCCTGAGACTACATAGTGAATTCCAGGTCGGCCTTGGCTAGATGAAGAGCCTACCTCAAAATATATATATATATATATATATATATATATATATATATGTATATATATATATATATGTAGATAGATAGATAGATTATAACTTATTTATTTGCAAGAGGAGGGAAGGCTGGAGAGATAGCTCAGCAGTTAAAGGCACTTGCTTCTAAAGCCTGGTATCCCAAGTTCATTTCCCCAGTACACACATAAAGCCAGATGCACAAAGTAGAGCATGCATCTGGAGTGTGTTTGCAATGGCAGGAAGCCCTAGTGCACCTATACTCTCTTTCTCTGTCTCTCATAGAAAAGAAATCTTCAGCTGGACCTAATGGCTCATATCTGTAACCTAGTACTTGGGAGGCAGAGGCAGGAGGATTACTGTAAGTTCAAGGCCAGCCTGGTCTACATATCAAGTTCCAGGTCAGCTACAGCTACATAGCAAGATCCTATCTCAAAGAATAAATAGCACTAAAAATCAAACAACAACGTATAACTCTCCAAAAACTGGGTATAGCCCAGTGGTAGAATGATGCTTAATATTCACAATCCCTAATGCCCTCAAAAATTAATTATGCTAAAATACACCTTCATAAGTTTAGTAAATACAACATAAATAGATTTGAAGTTGAATAAGGGAAATAACTTTTTGTTTTGTTTTGTTTTTGTTTTTCAAGGTAGGGTCTCACTCTAGCTCAGGCTGCCCTGGAATTTACTATTTAGTCTCAGGGTGGCCTTGAACTCATGGCGATCCTCCTACCTTTGCCTCCCAAGTACTGGGATTAAAGGCATGTGCCACTACGCCCAGCAATTCTTTAAACGATTTCCACATTCATAGTTAGAACATTTTGAATCTATTAAAGGTGATTTAATTTTTCTTTCTTGGTTTAGAGGTACTATGTCAGCCAAACTAGTAATTGAGGGGAATATGAGTGGTGATACTAGTGATATTTTTATTTTGAAGGTGTGGGTTCATATATGATATTTGGATCAGGAAATGAAATTCCTTCCAATTTGAGTGTCTGTATGGGAGCCCAAACATAGAAAAGCTTTCAAAGCAACAACTTTTTATTTTTTTAATCTGTGGTCATCAGGATCAGATGGGAGGTAATTTATGTCAGTTTGGATTTAAATCCTACAGCAAATATTATCAATTTAGGAAGCATCCCTAGTGGTTTGCAGCATTATTTGGAGCTAAACACTTTCTAGTATTCTTAGAAAATCCATTAAGGCATATCACCATGAGTTAGAGGCCACCCTGAGACTACATAGTGAATTCCAGGTCAGCCTGGGCTAGAGCGAGACCCTACCTCAAAAAAACAAAAATGACAAAAAGAAAATCCATTAATACAGCCTTTTCCCTTGCCTTTTATACTACATTACAGTGCCAATAAGTTTCAGAAACCCATGATTTTTAGAGCAAATGCTGTCTGTATTTTATATGAGAGAGAGAGAGAGAGAGAGAGAGAGAGAGAGAGAGAGAGAGAGAGAGAGAGGACGTGCCAGGGCCTCTTGTGCATCTGGCTTTACATGGGCACTGGGGAATTGAACTTGGGTCCTTCTGCATTGCAGGCAAATAGCTTAACCAGTAAGCCATCTCTTCAGCCCGCTGTCTGTATTTTAAACCTATAAAACTCTTTTTAATTTTAAAATATTTTTATTTACTTAAGAGAGAATATAGGGCCTCTTGATACTGCAGATGACCATACACACACTCTATGCACCAGGATTTACATGGGTACTAGAAAATTGAACCTGGGCTGGCAGGGCTCTGTAAGCAAGTGCCTTTTACTGCTGAAACATCTCCCCTGCCCCTGTAAAACTATTTTTGTTGTATTCTTATAATCTCAATTGTGCCAGTTTTTCTTGGTATGAAATATAATAGTTAACTGCTCTAGATGCTTCTTCGGTGTGTGGAACAGACACTTGAAGTTATTACAGCTGCAGAGCTTATTACTCAGTATGATAGTAGAAATTAATTTGTGATAATGAGGTAAAGACTAATTTAATGAGTGATTGTGATATTCTATGAATGAAGTGAAAGTATCCTGGTTCACAGTAATCATGGACTATGTCATCTTCTAGTGTGCACTAGAGGGCAGAAGTCACCCTGAAAAGATAACTTGTCTTTGGCAAGCTCTTATAAACTTGAAGCATTCCCAGACTAGATTTATGAGTATTGTACATTTTGCTTTGCCTGGTTAGATTAATCTTTTTTGGTTTTTCGAGGTAGGGAGGGTCTCACTCTAGCCCAGGCTGACCTGGAATTCACTATGGAGTCTCAGGGTGGCCTCGAACTTACAGCGATTCTCCTACCTCTTCCTCCAGAGTGCTGGGATTAAAGGCATGCGCCACCACGCCTGGGTAGATACATTTTAAATTAGAAGTTGTTTTCAACTCTTTATTTTGAAAATGAAAGATGATTTTTTTTCTGTGATCCACAAGTTTTGTTTGTTTGGTTTTTTTTTTTTTGCAATTTTGCAATTTTCATCCAAGTCCCAAAGGCATTCTCCTTAGAACTAGAAAAAATTTCAACAATTCATATGGGAACACAAAAGACAATGCAAACAAAGCAGTCTTAAGCAGAAAGAAAACAGCAGGAGGTATCACACATCACTGCCCTAAAATTATACTTTAGAGTCATAGTGACAAAGACAGCTTGGTGCTGGCACAAAAATAGACACATAGACCAGTGAAATAGACTAGAGGACCAAGAAATAGACCCACACAGTCCTAATTTTCAACAAAGGTATCAAAAATATACACAAAAAAAGCCTATTCAGCAAGTGATGCTAGCAAAACTGGTTATCTACCTGTATGAGATATGTATGTAAGAATGAGTTTAAATCCATAGCTCTCCCCTTGCACAAATATTAAATCAAAGCACATCTATCTTTACATGGGTACTGGGGAATCGAATTTGGGTGGTTAGACTTTGGAGGCAGGCGCCTTAACTGCTGAGCCATCTCTCCATCCCAGGACTGTACTTTTTTTTTTTTTTTTTTTTTTTTTTTTTTTTTTTTTTTTTTTGGTTTTTCGCGGTAGGGTCTCACTCTAGTCCAGGCTGACCTGGAATTTACTATGTAGTCTCAGGGTGGCCTCGAACTCATGGTGATCCTCCTGCCTCTGCCTCCCCAGTGCTGGGATTAAAGGTGTGCGCCACCACACCCGGCTGTACATTATTTTTAAAAATATGTTCATTTTCAAAAAAGAACAAAAATGTTCATTTTCAAGCAGTGAGAATGGGCATACCAGGGCCTCCAGATGCATGTGCTCCTTTGGGTTTCTGGCTTTATATGTTGCTGTTACCTTCGAGTTGCTGGCACAAAATATCTGACCAAAAGCAGCTAATGGGAGAGAAGTTGTTTATTTTGGCTAACAGTCTTTAGGGAAAGCTTCATGATGTCAGGAAAAAGGATGGCATGAGCAGAGGCTGGCCATTACCCCTGCCACAGCAGGTGGAAAACCTCAGCTTGTGAGTGAGCTGAACTCTGGCAAGCTAGGAGCTAATAAGCTTCAAGGTCCACCCTTAGCCACACACTTCCTCCAGCAAGACTCCCACTCTAAATTACCACCAGCTGGGGATCCAAGCATTCAGAACACAGGAGTTTATGGGTATGCCCAATTTATGTCACCACACATGGGTACTGGTGAATCAAACCTGGGCGGACAGGCTTTACAAACAAGGGCCTATAACCTCTGAGCCATCTCCTCAGCCCCCAGAACTATGTATTATTGATTCTCTGAAAATCCTATATGATACATTTTTCCTAGGTTCTTTGTGTTGGAAGTTACTGCTCTCAAATGTCCCCCCTCCCCAGGTAGGGTCTCTTTCTAGCCCAGGCTGACTTGGAACTCACTCTATAGTCTCAGGCTGGCCTCAGTGATCCTTCTACTCTGCCTGAGTGCTGGGATTAAAGGCGTGAGCCACCACACCCTGCCTTTATATTCTGATCATGGTTCTGATAAGGAATCATATTACTATTTCATGGATGGTTGTGCAGAAAGATTCAGATAAATGTTTTAATCTTAGTTGGGGAATTTTTGTTATGGGAGCGCCTGAGCAGCTGTGTTCTAATTATTTTGGTCAGAGATTGAGAATCAGTTTAGTCTAAAGTTTGCACTTAACTATATTCAGTTATATTCAGTAATTTAGCCCTGAATTCTTGCCAGAGTCCTATTATTCAAGCAGATCTATTGTACATTTATGATGAAATAATTAAAGCTTAAAACTAGGATACTTCCCTGACATTGAGAAAATAACAGATTCTAAGCAAGTGTGCTTTAAAAAAAATTGTGTGTGTGTGTGTGTGTGTGTGTGTGTGTGTGTGTGTGTGTGTCAGGGCCTCTTGCTGCTGCAAGCAAACACTGGACATTCGCACCACTTTTTGCATCCACCTTGAGTGGGTACTGGTGAATTGTATCACTGATACGGCTTTATAACTAAGCACCTTTAACCACTGAGCCATCTTTCCAGCCCTAAATTAGAATTCAAAAAAATTACTTATTTATTTGCAAGCAATATCTTTTATTTATTTGTTTGTTTGTTTATATTTATTTATTTATTTTTGGTTTTTCGAGGTAGGGTCTCGCTCTAGTCCAGGCTGACCTGGAATTCACTATGTAGTCTCAGGCTGGCCTCGAACTCACGGTGATCCTCCTACCTCTGCCTCCCAAGTGTTGGAGTTAAAGGCGTGTGCCACCACACTCGGTTTATTTATTATTTATTTGTTTGTTTGTGTGTGTGTGTGTGTGTGAGAGAGAGAGAGAGAGAGAGAGAGAGAGAGAGAGAGAGAGAGAGAGGAGAGAGAGAGAGAGAGAATGAATATGAG
>PVHP010040897.1:0-15686 GCA_004024765.1 Zapus hudsonius | reverse complement strand
ATACCGATCAATTTCTCAAAGGAAGGGGGCTGGAGATCGCATGAGTGTGCCAGATCAAAGATGCTAATGCCCACATTCAGGAAATCTCTAGGGCTAGGGGAGTGGCTCAGTAGCATCTGCTTGATCCCCAAAGTCCTAGCTGAGTCACGGTGAATGTGCAAATATCCCAGGACCAAGAGAAAGTCAGGTTGCCTCGGAGGAGCAAGTGCTGGCAGGCAGCTAGCAACCCAGAGCAGTGCGGTGCAAGGCAGAGAGGTTCCTAAGAGAAGCCAGGACCCACACATCCAAACAGACTGGGGATGTGCTGTTGTGTGTACAGAGCCATCTAACAGGTCTCACCCTCAAGCTGGCGCTCTGAGCATCACCTGCCAGTGCCCGTTTGGTTATTGCAAGGATCATGGCCAGGTCTGGCCTCTTGCTTCCAGCGAGGCTCGTGAGCAAAAGCCATACTGGTTTCCAAAGTCCTTATTTTCTCCTGCTCCTCTGTTGTCACCAGGGAGAGGGACGAGAGGTAGAGAGGAAGTGGGTGCCGGAGAAGGAAGCCAAAGACACGGTGAACCCAGCACAGCCTCCTAGACGGCAGTTCCAAGGTTCTCATTCCCTGCAGTCTCCAAGGATCCGCAGGCACCTCTGGGCATTCAGGGAGACTGGCTCTCTGTGTGGCTCCCTCTTGCATAAGCAAGGAGGGAGGGAGGAGGCTTCTGACAAGGGGGCTCTCAGGGCTACACGTTACTCTCTGGCACATGCGTGGGCCACTAAACATCCAGCCCAGGCCTTTGCCAAAAGGTCCTTCCCTCCACTGCAGGGTATGCTTTTCCTTTGATTTCTCTAAAGAACCTATGTTAGTAGGGATGCCTGTTGGCTTTGTTTTTATGTTACAATACAAAGAAACAATTCTGTGTCCTTTCTTTCTTTGGAGACAGAGTTTCGTGTAGCCCAGGCTAGCCTTGAATTAGATCTGCAGCCAAGGATGATTTTAAACTCCTGGCCCCGCCTCCTAAATGCTTAGAGTATAGGCAGGTACCACGATGCCTGGCTTTCTTTGATCAAAATTTAAAGATCCTTCTAGATAAAAATCTACTAACAATCAATCAATAATTACTATAAAGCAACTGCTAAAGGCTGAAGTTTATTCTAAGACATTCATATAGGGCTGGAGAGATGGCTCAGCGGTTAAGGCACTTGCTTCCAGTGCCTAAAGCCCAGGTTCAATTCCCCAGGACCCACATAAGCCAGAGCCACAAGGTGGTGGCCCTGGCGCTCTCTCTCTCTCTCTCTCTCTCTCTCTATCTATCTATCTATCTCTATCTCTATCTCTATCTCTATCTCTATCTCTATCTCTCTGCTTGAAAATGAATAAATAAAATATAAAAAACATTCATTTACAAAAGTACTTACCCTTTGTGCCTCAAAACTTAGAAGAATCAACAAAAAAAAAGGGGGGGCCTGGCGTGGTGGCACACGCCTTTGATCCCAGCACTCGAGAGGCAGAGGTAAGAGGATCACCATGAGTTCAAGGCCACCCTGAGACTACATAGTGAATTCCAGGTCAGCCTGGGCTAGAGTGATACCCTACCTCGAAAAACAAAACAAAACAAAACAAAAAAAACAACTTAGAAGAATCTTAGGTACATTGATGAAGGTACACCCAAGTCACTGAGGTGGTCTAGATCTTTCTATATAACTACAGATGGCCTCCAAGTTATGACCATCCTCCTTCAGCCTCCTAGGTACTAGGATTACAGGCATGTGTCACCCTGACCAGCACTGACTGATATCTTTATAGGGACACAGACACACACATAGAGACGACTGCAAACGCTCACAGGACAAGATACCTTGGGGTTGGGGGAGGGGACCAATCTTGCCTTTTTGTGATCTTGGACTTCTAGACTTGGGCTGTGACGAAATTAATTTCTACTGTTTAAGTCACCAAGTCTGTGGTATCCATTCTGACAGTAGAAACCAACGGATATAGTAGATAGTTTTTAATGAGGAGGAAAAAGTTACGCCGTCATTTTTTTTCCAAGGTAGGGTCTCACTCTAGCCCAGGCTGACCTGGAATTCACTCTGTAGTCTCAGGGTGGCCTCAAACTCACAGCGATCCTCCTGCTTTGCCTCCCGAGTGCTGGGATTAAAGGTGTGCGCCACCACGCCCGGCTTTTATTTTTCTTTATTTACTTGAGGGGGAGAGGGAATATGGGCATGCTGGGCCTCTTGCCGTTGCAAACAAACTTCAGATGCATAGACCACCACTGCACATCTCGCTTTACGTTGGCTACTGGGAAACTGAACCCATGCTGGCAGGCTTTGCAAGTGAGTACCTTTAACCAGAGAGCCCTCTCCCCAGCCCCATGCTAACATTTTCAATGTTCCATCTACTTTCAGTCAAGATTGAAAAGTAAACAAAACTTTCCTCGACGTCTAGCAGGAGAAATACTCGACCAGGGAAACCATCCTTGCTACTGAGCTATGGCGCTGTCTGTTCTTTTTCTAAGCGCAGCCACATGTCCGAGAGCATCTCACACTCCAAACACACACTTGCCTTTGTTTCCGCACAGGCTACTGACATCCACTGACAGGTGTTCCCACAGCCAGCTTTGTGCCTAGCGATTCTACTGCTCCGTTGACCCGATGCATTTGATCTTTTGGACAAGCTTTTGGAATGACTGAAAATGTCAGCGTCCAAGTAGTCCTTGAAGGCAGTGAAATGGATATGATGAATTTCATCACTGAGGGCCTCGTAGCCACTGCCGTTAATGTAATCACTGCCATCTCTGGTTGTTGGTATTAATCCATGATTACATGAATGCTGACTCTACTGAAGTCTCTCGAAACAGTTGATCGCGCATTTCCAATGGGTGCTTTTTCTTTAATGTCTACTTTCAGCTCCCATGGTTCTCCCAGCAAGCACCCCTGCTCAGCAGGAAATTGGGACCTTGAGGAAGGGATGGTTTAGGTCTGGTTTCTTACAAAGGTCTAGAGAAAAGTGCATTTCTTCGGGCTTCGATATTCTTTGGTCTGGTGACTGCAAGTGAGGAAGCAAGCCGCATTCAGTGCTGGCCTTTAGGGTGCAATGGAAACATCAAAATGGTAAAACCATGCCAGGCGTGGTGGCACACACCTTTAATCCCAGCAGAGGGAGAGATTGCAGGTAGGAGGATCACCATGAGTTCAAGGCCACCCTGGGACTACAAGTGAATTACAAGTCAGCCTGGGCCAGAGCGAGACCCTACCTGGAAAAACCAATAATAATAATAATAATAATACCGTAAAACCGGAGCATGAAGTTCAAGGGCACTCCCTCTGCCATTTGCTTACATCTATAGACACATATTTAAACTTTTTATTGACAACCTCTATACATTTAAACAATACGCCATGATCACCATCCGTTCCCCTCCCGAATCCCCTCTTCTCTTCTATTTGGATGTCATCATTTGTCCTCCTACTCTGTAGGTCTTGGGTAAGTAGTGGCCTCAGCCGCTGTGAGGTCATGAATACCGAGGCCACTTGTGTCTGAAAGACATCATTGTAAGCAGTCCTCCCTTCCTTTGACTCTTACATTCTTTCTGTCACCTCTCCTGCAACGGTCCCTGAGCCTCGAAAGGTGTGACAGAGATGTCTCAGTGCTGAACACTCCACTGTCCCTTCTTCTCAGCACTTTGGTGAGTTTTGAGTCACCCCAGTGGTCACCGCCTTCTGAAAAGAGAAGCTTCTCTAACCAAAAATGAGAAAAGCATTAATATAGGGGCATAAACATAAGTGTTTAGAGGGCAGTTAGAGTGGCATGATTTATCCATTGAGCCAGACCACAGCAGTGGTTTTCCTCCGAGGGCTCAGTGCTGGGATGAAGGGCGGGGCCCACCATGCCAGGCTCACTGTGTCATTTATCACACAGTTAGTTTATTTCATGTATTTTTACTCATTTATTGGAGGGAGATGCATATGTCACTCTGCGCCTCGTTCTCCACAGCTGTCGCCAGGCTCACGGGCGCTCCTAACCAGTCTGCCAGTGCAGCAAGGCCCGCAGGGCACTTCTGCTCTTTTTTTGCGTTTGTGTATTTTCAAGGCAAGGCTGGTCTCACTCTAGCCCAGGCTGACCTGGAACTCGCTTTATAGCTCTAGACTGTTCTCGAACTCACAGCAGTTCTCCTACTTTAGCCTCCTGAGGACTGGAATTAAAGATGTGCACAACCATGTACAGAGCCCCCCCCCACACACTCTTTTTTGTTGTTGTTGGGGGAGGGGTTTCCAGGTAGAGTCTCGCTCTAGTCCAGGCTGACCTGGAATTCACTATGTAGTCTCAGGCTGGCCTCAAACTCATGGTGATCCTCCTACCTCTGGCTCCTGAGTGCTGGGATTAAAGGTGTGAGCCACCATCCCTGGCCATTGGTGGGATCTTGAAAATGAGTACATTTTAATGCGCTAAGTGAATAAACATATAACTTAAAATGTCTGCCTTATTTAAAGTGAACAACTACAAAGACTGTATCAGTCTCCCTTCTTACCATAGGCACATGGGGATACAGATGTTCATGCTATGTCTGACTTTTGTGTGGATTCTGGGGACCCAAACCCAGGTCATCAGGCTTACACAGCAACTACTTTATCCACTGAGTCAACTCCTCAGCCCTCCAGTCAGTACTTTTAAACACAAACACTAAACTCAAACCTACCTCCAAACTCACAAAGTTGCAGGGTGGTTCAGTTTTATTGTCAATTTGACCTATTTACAAT
Organism: Zapus hudsonius; assembly: GCA_004024765.1. Classification (NCBI taxonomy): domain Eukaryota; kingdom Metazoa; phylum Chordata; class Mammalia; order Rodentia; family Dipodidae; genus Zapus; species Zapus hudsonius. The sequence goes on along the minus strand of PVHP010040897.1, from coordinate 10,946 downwards.
CCACAGTAATCTTGAGTGTTGTGGAGCAGATTTCCTCCGAATTGAAGAGAGAAAGGAGGCTCAGGGGATCCAGAAAGTCATGTTAGCAAGAAACAAACATCCCTTCCTGGGAGGGCTGGGCAGGAAGGAAATTCCAGAGACTCAGGGAGTCAACAAGTCTGGGAAAGGATTCGAGACCCCACCCTAAGGCTATAGAAACGGGAAGGAAATCTCTCTCCTCCTACCTGGCTGCTGGTGCTTGTCCTGACTTGGGCATCCATCCTGCTCATCTATCCCTTTGTTGGAACTGGAACAAAGTTCCTCAGCCTTCAAGCCTGGACCGAAGACCAGCGGCTCCCCAGGAAGCCTCCAGGCCTTCAGTCCTGGATGGGAACTGCTGAGGCAGCCAGCCAGTGACTGGGTGGCTACTAGTTCCTTGACTCTCGGGCCTGCAGACTGCTATTGCTGGACGTCTGTGAACTAATCCAATAAATCCCTTGTTCACTACAATTCAATCTATCAGCTCTGTTCCTCTAGAGAACCCTGACTAGTACACAGGGTGACCAGCTTCTCTTGTGTCCTCACTGACTGATGTCAGTGAATAGCAGTTTCTTGCCACTTGGGAGCTTATAAGATCAATGCCGGATTCCTTGGAGCTGGAACAAAAAGCCACAGTCCTGTCATGAATCTTGGAGGTGCGAGTTCCTCAGTGCTGTGTACTCTGATTTTAGGGGCAAGTCTCCAATTCCAGTCTGCAGTTCTGGGAATGCTGCACACAGGTGCAAAGCCAGGAGGCGAGACCACAAGCTCCTGGGTTCCTCGCTCCCCACCTGGGATGCCTGGCCTCTGGAACACCTATCCAAGCACTGAGAGCCACCTTCCGAGGAAAAAGAAACAGAAGGAAAATCAGAAATTGGGTCACCTGCCTGACCTCAGAGAGACTCTGAGGGGACATCCAAGGAGCCATGCCAAGAGCCACAGGATGGTGGTGGAGAGACTCAGGACAGGTTGTCCAGGGAGTGGTCTGACTCCAGAGAAAGGATGTCTCCAGAGGATGTCTGATAAGTAGTAATAACCAGGCAGAATATGAGGACTGACAGGCGCAGAGGCAGGGCCTAGAGGGTGGCTAGATCAAGAGCACTGGTTGAGGAAGGTGACAGTTACGTACCGTAGCCTTCAGTCCCCAGAGCTGTGAGCTGGCAGCAGCAGTCTGAGTGACAGGGGAAAATGGCTGAGAAGCTCAGGGCCAAATTGACTGTCCAGCGCCCACGTAGTATCCTGCTGCTGTGTGCTTTTCCTGTAAAGGGTACAGTTGGTGTGCTATTAGTCTAGTGCTGCTGTAACAATGCTTAAAACAGTCCAGATTCTTCTCTCACAGTTTTTCAGGCCTGATGTACACAACCAGCGTGTAGGTGGGGCTCATCCGTTCTGGAAGCTGTCAGGGGAAGATCTGCTCCAGGCACCTCTCATCACCACGGAAGACTGGCAATCCAGGCCATTCTCTGCCTGACACCTCTCCATCCTTCGTCTTGATACAGCAGCGTGGTTTCTCTGTGACCTTGCTCTCCCTTACAACAGCAGGCAAATTTTGGATTCAAGCCTTCCCTAAATCCAGCAGGAATGATCTCAAAGAAGGTCATGTCACAGGAAGCAAGGGATGCACACTTAATTTACGGGCCTCTATTTGATCTTCCATACGTTATGTGTCTGCTTGCTTATGGAGCAGAGAAACAGAAGAAAATTGACAGAATTTTGGCTCAAATGTTGTCACCTTTGGAAGCTCTGGAACCATTCGCCTAATCCTGCACCCATGACTGCCTGTATGTCACGGTTGCTGAGGGCCCAGTGTGTGCTAGGTACTGTCCTCAGCAACAAGGACAGACATCCTGCCCTCCTGGAGTTCAAATCTCAGCAGGGACAGAGGATAAGAAAAAAAAAAACACGCAGGTAAGGTAGCAAATGCCACAGAAAATGTGAGGCCTGGTGGGGTGGGGTGCTGGGATGAATGATGAGAGCATGCCTGTCGGAGCTCTGGCACCTCAGTCAACACCTGAAGCAAGTGAACTTGGAGGACAACAGGAAAGGTACTACTATAACCAGAGCAAAGCTCTTGCAAGGACAGGCCTGTCACGTTCAGCAAACAGCCTGGGCCCAGTGTGCCTAGAGCAGGCTCCATGGGAGATGTTGGGAGACAGGGTCAGCTGCGGGCCTTCACAATTGGAATGGACTCAAGCTGAGTGGGCCGGGACAACTGGAGGGTTCCTCCACCTCTGTCAGGCCAGCAATTGACTAGCATGATTCCCAGTTGGCAAAGCTACTGTATGCATGCCTAGGTACAATTTATTGTAGAAAAAGCTACTGATAAGACCCAGCAGTAGCCGAGGCCTCGAGGGACAGAGCTCAGGGGAGGCCGGTGTAAGTGTCCAGTGTCCTCTTCTGAGTGGTTTCTGGATGATGCCCCGGCCTCATCACAGCAATGAGTGACAGTGCCTGAACCGCCAGCCTTGGTGTGGGAGGTTCGTAGTTGGTTCCGTTTCTAGTCTCCAGACTGTCCCAGAGCCCCTCCTTCCTCCTTGCTAGAGTCTGCTGTTCAGTTAGGGCCGCCGCAGACAGGCACAAACCTCCACACGGTGTGCCAGGGTTTGGAAACTGTCTCCCCAGCACTGCCCAGAAGGATCGACCCCTCCTAACCTGTTGCGCCAGCCCTTTTCAAGTTAGGGTGGGCAACCAGGGCAGGCCCGAGGGTTCCGAGCAGGCTCCAGAGGCAGAGTGCCAGCTGGGAGAAGAGAAGATGGCCTGGAGCTGGTCAGCACAGGGAGACGGCTGGGGCTTAAGTCTGAGGACCGACAGACAGCAAAGGAGGCGAGGGTCGGCAGGAGGGCAGGGGTGAGGGGTCCCCCTCGGGTCGGGTGAGGTATATGTGGTAGGATTCGGGGGGGAGGATGCGGTGCGGTGCGGTGAGAACCAAAGCTGAGCCAAAGCGGCTCCCAGGGAGGCCAGACGCAGAGCGCTGCAGAGCTTGCCGAGCGCCTGGGGAAGCCCGGCGCGGCTCCGGGGGAGTGGGCGGTGCCTCCCGGGGACGGCCTCTTGTGGGCGGGGCCCTGCGGATGGGCGGGGCCCTGCGGATGGGCGGGGCCCTGCGGATGGGCGGGGTCTCACCGCCCTCCCCCAGCGGTCTCCGGACTCGGCCCGCAGAGGCGGCTGGGGGGGGGGGGCGGGCCGGCTCCTCCCTCGGGCCCTCCCGCGGCCCGCACCTCCCGATCGCCGGCGCCGAGGAGGCTCTCCGGGCGGCGGCAGGGCTGGGCTCCGGGCTGCGCGGCCGGGCGGGCGGGCGCGGGGATCCCGGCGGCGGATCACGCGGAGGGCGGCGGCCTGGGCCCGCCGAGCCATGGCGGCCCCGGAGCCCGCGCCGAGGCGGGGCCGGGAGCGGGAGCGGGAGCGGGAGGAGGAGAGCGAGGACGAGAGCGACATCCTGGAGGAGAGCCCGTGCGGCCGCTGGCAGAAGAGGCGCGAGCAGGTGGGCACGGGCGGGGGTGGCGCCGCCCTGGAACCCAAAGTCCCGGGGCAGCCTGGTCTCCCTGGACACCCACCCCGTCTCGCCGGACCTTGGACTCCTTTGGCCGCACGCCCCGTTTCCTCGGGACAAGTGTCCTCCCAGGACCACCTCCGTGTGCCTTTTGGATCACTGCCAGGCCCTGGGCATTCCTCCACCCCTGAGCCCTGCTTCACCTCCAGGTCCAAGCCCCTGGACACCACCCCGCTGCTCCTAGGGCCACCCCGCCTTCCCACAGAGTGGGTCGGGGATGGCCGAACGGGGCCAAGTTCCCACCCTCGCCCCTGCATGTAGCAGGACACACATGCCCAACCACCCAGGTGAACCAGGGAAACATGCCGGGGATCCAGAGCACCTTCCTGGCCATGGACACGGAGGAGGGGGTAGAAGTGGTGTGGAACGAACTCCACTTCGGTGACAGGAAGGCCTTCGCAGCCCATGAGGTGAGACCCGCGGTCCTCCACCCCCCAATCCGCCAGCCCCCCTCCGGCGAGCGCTCCGTGACCGCCCTCGCCCCCAGGAGAAGATCCAGACCATGTTTGAGCAGCTGGTGCTGGTGGACCACCCCAACATCGTCAAGTTGCACAAGTACTGGCTGGATGCCTCTGAGGCCCGCGCGAGGGTGAGCCACAGCCGGGTGGGGGTCGGGGGGAAGCCACAGGCTGGGTGGGGCGGCGTGAGGACCCACCCACGATGGCGGAGCCCTCCGCCCGCAGGTCATCTTCATCACAGAATACGTGTCATCGGGCAGCCTCAAGCAATTCCTCAAAAAGACGAAGAAGAACCATAAGGCCATGAACGCCCGGGTATGGGGAGTGGGCTGGGGACGCCAGGGAGGGCGTCGGGAGGACTTGGGCACTCAGGGTGTCCTCAGGACAGGAGCTGGGCAGTGGGGCTGGCTCCGCAGGCCCAGCCGCCTCGGTGTGCCCACCTGACCAAGCCCCGCGTCCGCCCGTCGCCAGGCCTGGAAGCGCTGGTGCACGCAGATCCTGTCCGCGCTCAGGTGAGGGCCTGGGCTGCCCACGCGCGGTCCCCTGCGCCGCCCCTCTGCGGCGCCCTCTGACCCCGCCTTCCCCTTCCCGCAGTTTTCTGCACGCCTGCAGCCCTCCCATCATCCACGGGAACCTGACGAGCGACACCATCTTCATCCAGCACAACGGGCTCATCAAGATCGGCTCCGGTGCTGGCGGGCAGGGCGGGCAGGGGGGCAGAGCTGACCCCGGGGAAGCTGAGGGCGGAGGCCTCTCCCAACTGTAGCCCGCTGACACCGCTTTTTCTCCCCGTGGTGGCCGACGCAGTGTGGTACCGCATCTTCTCCAATGGTGCGTGGGCCTCTGGGGGCGTGGGGGCCGTGGAGAAGCCGGTCTGCTTAGTCCTTGCTCTCCTTTAGCGCTTCCCGATGACCTCCGGAGCCCCATCCGCGCTGAGCGGGAGGAACTTCGAAACCTGCACTTCTTCCCACCAGAGTACGGAGGTGAGTCAGGGAAGGAGCTTGGGAGCATCTGCCCTGCTGGCCCACTGACCTGTTCTGCCTCGTTTTGCCCCTTTCAGAAGTCAATAATGGGACAGCTGTGGACATCTTCTCTTTTGGGATGTGTGCGCTGGAGGTACTGGCCACACACCTCATAGCTCCTCCCCAGCTGGGCTCCTCCCCTGTCTCATCTATGCTGTCCCTTCTGCTCCAACCTGCCTCTGCACCCAGATGGCTGTGCTGGAGATCCAGGCCAATGGGGATACCCGGGTTACAGACGAGGCGATTGCTAGAGCCAGGCACTCGCTGACTGACTCCAACATGAGGGTGAGCCACTTGCCCTGCCCCTGGGTGTGTGTGTGAGGGGGCCGCAAGTGCTCACGGTTGCTGTGCTCTAAGCTGGTTAGTGCAGCTTTGGGTGTGTGCTTCCCCAAGACCCACTGGGAGATCAGATGAAATTGGGAGCATTCAGGGTGGTATGGGAGCTCAGGAGTTCCGTGAAGGTGAAGGGAAGGAGAGTATGGGCCTGCCTGTCCTCAGCTTCCCAGAGTCAGGTCCTGGCTGCCCTAGGGATGGATGCCTTCACCTATGTGCATTCCTCTGAGAAAGTTCCTGTAGCATGTCTAAGGGGTTTTCAGGGAGTCTCCTCGCCTCTCGCTGTGGTTATTCCACTCACCACCTGCCTCTCCTCTCCATTCCCCAGGAGTTCATCCTCTCCTGCCTGGCCAGGGACCCTGCTCGCCGACCCTCTGCCCACAACCTCCTCTTCCACCGTGTGCTCTTCGAAGTGCACTCGCTGAAGCTGCTGGCAGCCCACTGTTTCATCCAGCACCAGTGTGAGAGGAAGAGAGGGTGGAATGGGCCAGGAACCTGGGGTCGGAACGTAGAAGGGCTCCTGCAGGACCTTGGCCTAGCCCCACCTCTGGTCCACAGACCTTATGCCTGAAAATGTGGTGGAGGAGAAGACCAAGGCGATGGACCTGCATGCCATCTTGGCTGAGATGCCCCAACCCCACGGGCCCCCTATGCAGTGGCGGTGAGCAGTGGCCACCAAAGGCCTCCCCTCTTATTTCCCCAGCCCAGGCTCAGGCTGGCCACCCCTCATGCGCTTCCTATCCCATGCTAGGTACTCGGAGGTCTGCTTCTTAGAGCTGGACAAATTCCTGGAGGATGTCAGGTGAGAGCTGGTGTGAGACTGGGAACATCGCTGGCACTGTGAGGCCTGAGCCCCTGACACACCTGGGTGTGTTCCCAGGAATGGGATCTACCCACTGATGAATTTTGCGGCTGCTCGGCCCCTGGGGCTGCCCCGTGTATTGGCTCCACCCCCTGAGGAGGCTCAGAAGGCCAAGACCCCAACACCAGAACCCTTTGACTCAGAGACTAGGAAGGTGAGTCCCGCTCCTGTGCACAGTCTGCAGCCAGATTAGTGTACTTCTCTGGGGACCTGTGTCCTTCGGGCCAGTTCTCCTCCAGGCTGCTAGAGGCCAGATCCTTGCTGACTCCTTTGTGGAGGCTTGGAGGCTGTAGCTCAAGCTAGGACACCCCTCTTTCCCAGAGGCTCCTGGCTCCCACAGCCCTTCCCCCACTCTGCTGCATGCTCCATCTGTCTGCACTCCAAACACCCTTCCTCCGGAAATCTCACTCAGCCCAGCTCTCTGATCCCACTTCCTTGATTTGCTGAGTGTCCTGGGGTTTCTCCCAAGACCTCCAGGCACCACATGCCCTCCTGCCAGGCTGCCTTCCATTCTCGCTCCTGGTCATGTCTACACTGGATGGGCTTTGCCCATCTCCATTTCGCGTCTGGAACCCTGCACCAGCATCCTCCTCCACACCTCCTTCCTTCAACAGTGCCTCCCAAGTTCCCATCCCAGCAGGCTCCTCCAGAGCTCCAGCCCTCTCCGGCTTCCCACCCTTCCTATGCAAGGCTTCTTCACCCTGGGAGCTCCCCGCAAACCCCGGGGCTGGCCCTGCCCTGCTGCTGCAGCTCTGGGCGCCTTTGCTCAGTTCCACGCGTGTGAGTGACACGGCCCCTCTGCCCGCAGGTGGTGCACATGCAGTGCAATCTGGAGAGGAGCGAGGACAAGGCTCGCTGGCACGTGAGCAGGGCCCTGGGCCGGGGGAGGGGGGCTGGTGTTGGCTCAGCCCGACCACGCCCTTCTGTCCACAGCTCACGCTGCTTTTGGTGCTGGAGGACCGGCTGCACCGGCAGCTCACCTACGACCTGCTCCCAAGTAGGCCTGATGGGGACTGGGCGGCAGGCTGGGGTCCGGGTGGTGACCACTCTGTCATTCACCGTCGCACCTCCTTCTTGCTGCAGCGGACAGCGCCCAGGGGCTCGCCGCCGAACTGGTGCACTACGGCTTCCTGCGAGAGGTGGGCAGCGCGCTGCGCCCACGGTGGGGGTGGGGGGCGACGGCTCTCGGTGACCTCCATGCCTACCTGCCCGCTGCAGGACGACCGGATGAAGCTAGCGGCTTTTTTGGAGACCACCTTCCTCAAGCACCGTGGAGCCCAGGCCTGACCCTCCTAGCCCTGCAGGCCCAGCCCAGGGCCGCCCATTAGGGAAGATGCCCTCCGCCCGGCAGACATTCCTGGATGCTGATGAATACTGGCCTTGCTAGTGAGGACCCCTGGCCTCCTGCAGCTGTGTGGCACCCTGGGGTGGTCATGGAGCCCATCAGGAGCTGAAGGAGCTTGGATGGGAGTGTGGGGCTCCACCTGGATGGACCTCTGCTAGGGGAACCTGCTCGTCTGCTGGGAAACAGCAGCTATTTCCTGCTGACACACAGAACCCAGGCTAGGAGACCACACTTAAGAGTGCTGAAGCCCCTGCAGGTGTCAGAAACAACTCTGGGCACCAGTGACCAGAGTTAAGCCGAAGGACAGCCAACCTCCCACACCCCTTGCACCCCAGGTCCCATGCAGACAGGCACGTCTCTGACCTGTGCACTTGAGACTAGAGCCTGTGTCCTCCCCAAGCCCCCAAGGGGATGTTTCTCTGCTGCATTCCCTCACCTGGGGGCTCAGAGGTCAGGGCATGCTTGGTCCCTACCTCCTGCCTGCCTGAGGATGTGGCTGGCTCTCTCTTTCTCCAACTCTTCTCAATTCTACGAGTCTCATTCAATACCCGGTGGATTCTGCACCCCTCCAACCACCCTGGTTTCTGATTCTTAAAACTGCCTCTCCTCCGATTTCAAATTTAACTAACCTTCAACATTTTAAATTGTGTGTATAAATTGAATGCATTCAAGTTACTTTTTAAAATGTGAAACCAGGAAGGCTCGCTATTGTATTAGTTTCATATCACTGCTGTAACATTTATCACAAACCTAGAGATCCGAGGCAGTACCAACGTATTATAATTCCCTAGGTCAGAAATTTGATACAGGGGCTCACTAGATCATGTCTCTCCCAAAGTCTGGAGGTTAACCACACCCTTGCCATGGAGGCTAACCTTCCTGAGTTCCATGGTTGGGAATGGGCATGGTGAGGAAGGGCATGCTGCCTACTGTAGGTTAAGGTGTCAATGGGCTAGGTTACTTTCTGGAAGTTCTGGGGAAAACTGGCTTCCTGCTCATTTAAGCTAGTTCCTTTGTTTTTGGTGTCTTTTTGTGATTTTTTTTTCTTGTGCTAATGACCAGTCCTGGGGCCTTGCATTTGCTAGGCAGTGCTTGTCCACTGATTTACGTCCCCAACTCCTCATTTAAGCTGTTAACAGAATCCACCTCCTTGCAGCTTTCTCATGACTGTCCGCTGAGGGCCCTTCTCAGCTTTTAGAGGCCACCCACCTTCCTTGGCTCTCTTCCCTCCACCTTCCAGGCCAGTAGCACCAGGTTGTCTTTGTCATGGACCAGCTGCTGTGTTTTCTGCCAATGGGTTCCCCGTGGGCCTCCTGTGATTAGTTAGGAGCCACCTTGCTAATCCAGGATAATGTCTCTCCCATGGTCTGGAGGTTAACCACACCCTTGCCATGGAGGCTAACCTTCCTGAGTTCCATGGTTAGAGTATGGGCATACTGCCTACTGTAAACCCTTAACCAAAAGCCAAAACAGATTTGCCAGGGCATAGCTGATGAATGAATCTCAAGTAATCTTAAACATTCCAGTAATATTTATAAGTTTTTAAATTCTCATACCTTTCGACTTGAAATTACAGATCTCAAATAACAGCCCGGCTGAGCTGGTTGTGCATGGATTTACACAGTTGGAGAAATAAATGCTTAACAATGTACGAGTGATTAAACGGAACGAAAAGCATCAGAGCGGCATCGTGCCTCCGTGGAGTTCATGTTTTTAGAGTCACCTGCCTTGCTTTATTTACTTTTTTCTTTTTTGACAGAGCCTCACTCTGTAGCCCTGGCTGGCCTGGAGTTTGTTATCTACAACACCAAGCAGGCCTCATGCTTTCAGTAATCCTCCTGGTTCTACCTCCCAAGTGCTGGGATGACAGGCGTGAGCCACCACACCTGGCTATGCAGATTGTGTTAAAAGAGGAATGGGGGGGGGGAATTGCAAATAATAAATGCATTCTTCTAGCCTCATCTTCCCCACATTTAATTCTTTTATCTTCAGGCTCTTAGAATGTTTCTCAAAACCACAGGCATGCTTTTAATCCTGCTTATTGGCTTTTCGACATTAGGTATCCCCAATGGCAACCTTTGGGGGGGTCACTTGCCTGACCCCCCTTATCCAGCATCATCCCAGTGTGATGGGCATCACAGCGGCCGAGTAGGAGCACCGTTTTATTACCACAGGGCTCAGCAGAGAACAAGGAGTCCTGGGCTCTAGTTTCTTGCACAACTTTTGTTTTCTCTGGGGTTAATAATTTGTCTTTTCCTCTTTTGTTTAGTTTTCTGTATGTGTCTGCTATTAATTAAGCTTAGATTTCCCTGCAAGAAATATGGACTTCCTCTTAATACTTAGGACCTGATATAACTGACCAGTCTCTTCTTTTTCTGGAGCCCCACTATGTGAGCACTGTTCCCCAGGCTGCTTGTACTGGGGCCCAGATGTGAGCTCCAGCAGGGCTCCCATCCTCTTTATTCACTCATTCCATTCGAGGAGCAACAGCCTCAAGCTGCCCAAGATACTTGTATGTGGGACATTATGGGGTCTTTGTTTGCTGGCATGTATTCTAATCTCGCACATGCTTGAAAGTGTTTCCAGGCACATGAAGGTCGGCTTAGTTGAAAACCATTTCTCCCAAGGACTTTAAGGATGTCATTTCATGTTTTTTTTTTTTTTTTTTGCTTTTTTCCCCCCAGTAATTGTTATGTCTCCAAATTCTGACCCTTTGATGAGCTTTTCTTTTTCAGTCTCTCCTGATCCTCCCTCCCTCCCTCCCTCTTTCTTTCTTTTTCTTTCTTTTTGAAGTAGGGTCTCACTCTAGCCATGGCTGACCTGGAACTCACACTTTAGCCCAGGCTGGCCTCAAACTCACAGCAGTTCTACCTCTGCCTCCTGAGTGCTGGGATTAAAGGTGTGACCCAGTTTTGATCTTTTCTTTATCCCAGTGGTTTGGAAATTCTCAGTGACTCATCCATTGCCAAAAAAGAAAGAAAATGGGCTAGAGGGTTAGGCCAGTGGTTAAAGGCACTTGCTTGCAACGCATGACAGTTTGATTCCCAGTAGCCATGTAAAACCAGATACACAAAGTGGTGCATGCATCTGGAGTCCCTTTGCAGTGGCAAGAGGCCCTGGTGTGCCCATACACTCTCTCTCTCTCTCTCTCTCTCTCTCTCTCTCTCTCTCTCTCTCTCTCTCTCTCTGCTTCTGTAAATATTTTTAGAAAAAAAAGAAATTTTCTTAAATTATTTCTGTGTTGACTTCTCTGCTTTCCTTATTTCCCGGATAATTCATTGAGATGTGCTTGCCAGGAGTGGTGGCACACGCCTTTAATCCCAGCACTTGGGAGGATGAAGTAGGAGGTTCACTGTGAGTT
>PVHP010040896.1:0-15679 GCA_004024765.1 Zapus hudsonius | reverse complement strand
GTCAGTCCCCAGGAGGCTAGGCCAAAGTGGTACTTCCTCTAGCCAGAAGCCTGGAGACAATTAATAATTTTAATAAATCCTTAATTCTTTTGAGGGACATTATTCAAACTACCACAAATAATAAAGTCTCCCACTATACCTTATTATCTTGTTGTCTATGATTTTAATTCTTTAACTTTGTAGACAAGAATTCGGGTACTCCTTAAATTTTGGGGCACATTGGAATTTTTGCGGGGTGTTATCTAAATTCTAACCCCTAGTTCACCCTGTTACAGTAGCACTCACCTTTTTTCCCAGCCCTTGGGAGGCAAAAGTAGGAGGATCACCCTAAATTCAGGGTTATCCTGAGACTACATAGTAAATTTCAGGTCAGCCTGAACAAAGGTGAGACATTACCTTGAAAAGCTAAACAGAAAACAAAAAAGAAAAAAAAAAGTAGAACACACCCACAGTAATCCCAATGGTTATCCATCAGCTTTCAGAGTATATTTCTCATATCCTGAAAAGTTTCCTCGTGTCCTGAAAAGTTTATTGGCTTCCTGTCTTTTATTCATTATCTGTGGTGATGATAAGAAGAAACTTTGGGAATGAACTGTATGAATTATGGGAAAAAACTGGGGATATTTCTTACAAATAGCTTTTGTGATATAATTGATGTGAGATGCTATTTTTATTTTTACTTCTAACTGGCTCTAAAGTTAATCTTATAACTGTGTGATCCACCTGCTTAAAGCAGTATCAGTAGATTTCCTCAGCATTGGTGTTCCTTTGGCCTCTACAGTATGGATGATCAATATTGACAAGATAACTGATAGAGGTGCTGACTGATCTTAAGATATGTTTTATGCTCCTTTCTTGAGAGGCTTGGTTGGACTCTTGACTCAGAACAAGCATGCTTAACAAGTGCTGACCACAGTGCTGAAGACAAGGAGGTCAGTAACTATGGACTCTCAGATCTACTGATGTCAATGGGATGACTTAATGTGATTGCTTTAGTGATCAGTGTGTGTGTGTGTGTGTGTGTGTGTGTGTGTGTGTGTGTGTGTGTGTGTGTGTGTGTGTTCTGGATCAGCAGAGTCCAGCAGCTCATACCCCTAAATCCCTACCTTAAGCAAATGTTTAAGGATTAGCCAAAGTTGAAAGTTCCTTGCCCTTTGTGTGTGCATTATACTACTTGTTCACATATTACTGGTTTTTCCTTGTGAAAGAAAAGTTCCAATGAGTGCCTATATGCCCAGGAAGCCAAAGCCACAATAACATCAGAGCAGCGGTGAGAGTGAATTCAGCAGTTTACTAATGGTTTAAACTAAACTTTTCTTCACAATCCTTTTTTCCTTAGGCAGAGCTCCAGGTAATTAGACAACTCTTGAGATGGGTATCAGGAGTTAGCTCTAGAACCTTTCAGGCTTCACTTTTATTTTTATTTTTTTCATATTTTATTTGTTGACGAGAGAGAGAGAGAGAGAGAGAGAGAGAGAGAGAGAGAGAGAGAGAGAGAATGGGTGCACCAGGGCCTCCAGGCACTGCAAACAAACTCCAGAATGTGCCACCTTGTGCATCTGGGTCCTGCAGATTTGTACCCAGGTCCTTCTGCTTTGCAGGCAAATGACTTAACCACTGAGCCATCTCTCCAGCCCAGGCTTCACTTTTAGAATGTTTGTCCACTTCTACGTAGGGAAGTTCCAGAGGTTAGTCTTTCCTAAATGAGGACCGTGCATCTCCTACCACCCAAAATAGGTGAAACATCCATTGATAAAACTTCAGCCGAAAAGCATTCATTCAATTTCCCATGTCATACACATTGTGTAACATGGGCTGGGGAGATGATTCCCTGGGTAAGAGAGCTGCATAAGCATGACAACCTGAAATCAATCCAAGGGAAAATGCCAGTTGTGAATGTGCATGTTTGTTTAACCAGAGCTGAGTGGGGTGAAGACAAAGGGTCTTTGGGCAGAGAGAGAATTTGTATCAAGGCTCTGGTAGAGAGCAGCAGAGAATAATGACATTTGGAATTCGTCCTCCCCTGTCGTCTGGTTACACATGGAACAAGCTCATCTGCACACACATGTGCTTGCACCACAAATACTCAACACACACACACACTACATGCACAGAGGGATTAATTTAACTAAATTAAATTTCAGAAATGTATAGCAACCCTTCCTTCTGTTTTACCCGCAGCATCTAATTACTTTGCTTATCTTTGGGATCTATGTTCAAACTGTATATAAATTGCAATCACATCTAACTACATCTGAGACTACTCTTTCTCAATGAACTATATAATCTTTTGCTCAAAATTCCACAAAGAGCTTAAAAATTCAGTGTTGCTTCTTCCCAGAAAACCTTTTAGATGTTATCAAAATTGTAGCCAGACCTTGTGGCTGGGGACCATGGCTGCCCATGGAGGAGGACATTCAGCTGATTGGGGATGGGGAAGAGGGGCATTGGGGAACAGGGGATAACAACTCATTGTTTGCCCATTAAATAATATAACTCATTATGGAGAATAAAAATAATTGTAGCCAGAATGATTTTGTTAATACTACTCCACACCCTATAACTCTCCAAAACAGCATCAAAATGCTTTTACTTTTCTCCACAGAAAAAAGAAGGGTTTTTACAGGGTAGAAAAAATCCCCCAACCTGACCTCTGAACATTTCACACTGCTCCCAATTGTAACCTCTCCTTTTTGAACATGAGTATAATTTTATTTGCTAAGAATTCCCCACTGAATGGTTTATTTTTTAATTTATCTAAAGTTCTAAAGCAAAGGCTGGCTCAATCCTCATGATTCATCAAGTGTCTAGGAATCAAGGCTTTATTTTCCTTTCTGAGGATGGTTCTGATTCTTTTAGAGAATCTGTCCTCGTGTTGTGCCTACAGCCTTCCTAAAATGAGCAACTATACTTGGTTGTGTTTATATATTTATTATTTATTGATTTTTTTGAGGCAGGGTATTATTTTAACCAATGCTGACCTGGAACTCACTCTGTAGTCCCAGGCTGACCTTGAACTCACAGAAATTCTCCAAGCTCTGTTTCCTGAGTGCTGGGATTAAAGGTGAGCACCACCATGCCCGCTGGCTGTGTTTATTTATATAGCTCTTTCTCCCCCAGAAAACTATAGTCTCAAGAGGGATAGCCACTTATATTTTTATGCATCAAATACATCTTACAGTTGTTGGCCGTGGGTAGATAATTCATTTGGTATTTAACACTGTGCTCAGAAGGATAGAATGAGTAAATTAAGTAGCTCTACCTACTTTTGTATAGCTTATTGTGTAGCATGGCAGAAGACCAGTTTCTTGGATTTTCCATGCAGGTTTCATGTACTGGAAGTAAACTCTTCCTTAAAATAGAGAATATAAGGTTGAAAATTGTACAGGCCAGCTTAACCATAATTTTATATGTATCTGATATCAATTTATATAACAATTCCATGTTAAAAAAGTGGGCACTTAGAAAAAGTAATCAAAGGTGAGATTTGGGATATTGAGAATTTTAAAAGAATCAGAAAATCTTGGGTGTCCTAAAAAAAAGCACTATTTTGTAAATCCAGGATAATATCAGTTATTAAATATTTGCATCTTCAAATATCAAACATATTATGTCATTTGTGCCTTATAACTCTTATTCTAATAAATATATATGTACATATATGAATCACGTATGTATCTATAGCATTGAGAAAAATAAAAGTGTTTAGGGGAAGGAAAGGCAATAACAGAGGGGCAAGAACATGAAAAGAGAGTTAACAATGAGCACAAAGTGTGTGTGTGTGTATGTTCAATATGAAATATACACTTGTTTGAGAAATTATTAAAAATACTTATAAAATGTTATAATGTATATATATTTATATGTTATAAACCTAAAACTATCATTTTTCATGGTTCCATCCAGTGACCGTAGGAGGCTTTTTCAAAGAGGAAGTTTTACTATTGAGGAAAGAAATTGGTCTCAGTGTCTGGCATCTGAAGAGACTACCACAGTTCATGCAATCAGGCTAGCAGAGAGGGAGAAGTTCAAGGTGGCATGTCTATGTCATAGGCCCACCTGTTCTGTTGTGTTCATCTTTGGCTTAAAATGTAAACCAAATTCCTCTGACCATGTCAGAGGAGGAGTCAGCATCCAGGGTGTCCTGGTCTTTGTTGATATCTGCTGGTAACACCTGCTTTATTACCTTTAGCCCCTCAAGGGTCTTTCTTGGGCATTCAGATTTTAAAAAAAAATCTGATTAGAAATTTGCAAGAAAAGGCATTGTCATTCTGTTGCATTCCTGTCAGCCATAGAGAGGAGACACTCAGTAACTCTGGGGAGAAGGAGCCAGGGCAAATGTAGAATTTTTCATGCAAAAGAGTGCATTTATTGAGCCCAAACACCTATTGTATAGCTGTCATTTCCTCAAAGCAAGATGTCCTCTGCCCTCCCCAACTGGCTCAAAGGAGCTGTCAGATCAGGAAAAGGAAAAAAAAAAATGTAACAAATCCTTGTTCTCTTTCAATTTCCCAGAGGGAGAGCCCCGTTGAAATGCCAGGCCTGGCCCGCTGCTTTTGGCACCAACAGATGGCAGACGGCTGTGTGGCTTGTGTTTGCTTCCCATTCAGCAAATTGCAGGTCACATCTGGTCTAGCCCTCACTGGGTCTGAGCAGATGGGAGTTCACATTCTTTATAGGTGCTTGGATTGAAAGAAAAAAAAATAAGGAGGAAAAGTCTTGAAAAGAGAAAGAAAACAGGAATAAGAGGGAAAGAGAGAGGAACACTTGAAAAGGTAAGAAGAAAATCTGAACAGCTGGTGTAATTTCAGTTTCAGTAACCATTTAGGCAGATCTCTGCCAGCATTTGAATGGTCCAGAGTCATGCTGTCTACATCGGGAGGTTCAGAGCAGGGGAGAAAAGCTTCCAGATGAGGCCAAGTAGAGAGATATAATCTCCATTTGCCTTCCAGAGATGCTGTGATCTATAAATTTTTTTTCCTACCCTGAATTTACAAGCAAATTTTAGGAAAGTCAATTACGTTTTATAGCACGAAACAACTTCCACACTCTATGATAAGGCCTTCTAGCTCGCGAAGAAATGCTGCTGAGATTAAGTACCATTCTACTAAATGTCTGTCTTCATAAAAGAGTTGACAAGAGGAACTCTGGTTATTCACTTCAGGTTAGAAAGTTGTTCCTAATCTATGTTTACCATGTACAAAATAAATAAACTTTAAAAGTGATCATTTTTGCCTGTTTTACAATGAAGAACACAGCTACTGAGATACTGCACATGAAAGAATATTTCAGATTTTTTATTTGTGTAACACCTTAACTATTTGTAAAATGCACCAATTATGGAAATGAAGTCTAATCAAGTACTTCATAATAAATAATAAAAAAATGATGTTTAGAAGAAGGCTTTAAAGTTGACCTGTGGAAATCAAATGTTTAAGGAAATGGAAAACAAACACGACTTTCACAAAACAGCGGGATATACTTTCAAATCTAAAACAATCAGTTTTTAACCTAGTATCCTGTGGTATGTTCAATGATACCAAAGAAAAACAAAAATGAAATTATATTACATGTATTGGATATGTTATTTTATGGGAGAACAAGGGAGATAAAATCGCACATTTGTAGTTATATTTGCTTGTGCAATCAGTTATGCCGGAACACTTGTTTTGAGAATGTGAATCTGTCTCAATGCATTTATTATATTATGCAACCATATGCATGGCATAAAATTTGCCAGTGTTTATGGACAATTTTTTTTCTATCAGAAAGAGCAGGAACATATTTATTTGCATTTAACTAAACAATAGCGTTTGGACTCTGAATATGGAGGAAGACAAAGAAGGTGGAGTGTTATTTCAGCCCACACCACACCAAGAGTGTGCAGCATCAAAAGGATTTTGAACAATTTTACGATGACCTTGGTTATTTAAGTGAGGCAGTTTGTCATGTTCCCACCCACTAAAAGTCATATTTTTATTGCATTGTTCTGTTCATTGGAGAATAGTCACTGTGTGGAAAGATATTTGAGAATTATGCTCCGCTTTTTGGAGTAAAATGTAACTACACAAATTATTGGGGATTTGTGAACCTGAATTATCTCTTTCCCCATTTAAAATTTCACTTGATTACCTAATTATATGGTTTTCATGTATTTGTATACACATTTCTTCCAGTTTTGTCTTGGATGGTTCTTCTTTCTTTTATTGGAGAATGCCATTACAAAAGACCTAGGTGCTAGGAATACTTGTTGCTAAAAATATAAAAATTATAAAAGCATATTCACTTGGATATGTTCATTTATTGATTACCATGTCTCCATGTGCATACCATGTCTACATGTACATTGATATTTACTTGAACATGAATTCATACTAATATTTCTGACTTTAATGTCACATGACAGTCTCTCTCCTTCACTTGATTATCTGTAATCTCTCAAAATGGCAATAGGAAATCTAGCATCCGCTATTGACTTAGATAACTTCTTTTCTGGCAAACTAATATACTCATGAAATCATATAATCAGAAGAAATAATTTTATCATCTATAGAATCATCACTTTGGCCCATACACATAATTCCACATTTTTTCAGACTTATTTAAATTTGTCAACTTTCTCTCCATAAATATGACTAATATTATTTTTTTAAATTATAAATTATTCACATTTGTAGATCATTTTATCACACTACTTATTTTATCTTGGGAAACTCTACCAAATTTCTAAATGATGTTTTGAAATTTTCATAAATTTGATTTGCATAAAAGGAGCTATAAATTCTATGTTCATTGAGAAATGTATTGCCATCTACCTATGATTATGGTGGCATTTATAATTAATTCATAACCTCAAAAGAACTTGTACATTCTTATATTGTTACCACCTCCCTGCCAAGACCTTAACCACCACTACATAGTCACTGGTGATATTAGCCTCGCTTCCCCAAAAATGTCATAAAACTGCAAAGTATATCATGTAACCTTTTCATTTTTTTTAGCTTTTTATAATATTTTTATTTATTTTGTGTGTGTATGTGTGTGTAAGAGAGAGAGAGAGACAGAGAGAGAATGGGTACACTAGGGTCCCCTTTCATTGAAAACTAATTCCTGATGCATACTCTATGTATCTAGCTTTACATGGGTTAAACTAGTGCCTTTAACCACTGAGAAATCTCCCCAGGCACTTAGTTTTTTAAAATATTTTATTCATTTTCAAGCAGAGAAGAGAGAGAGAGAGAGAGAGAGAGAGAGAGAGAGAGAGAGAGAGAGAGAGAGAGAGAGAGAGAGAGAGAGAGAGAGAACACCAGGGCCACCACCTTGTGGGTCTGGCTTATGTGGGTCCTGGGGAATTGAACCCAGGTTCTTAGGCACTGGAGGAAAGTACCTTAATGGCTGAGCCATCTCTCCAGCCCCCTTGTTAGATTTATGAGACAGTGTTTAACTATTGTTCCTCCTGCCTGAACCTTGCAAGTGTGGGGATTATAGGCATGACTTGCTTATTAAGTTTATATAATGTTGACAGATAGATGCCTTACACTTAATCTATTCAAGATTCATCCATGTCTCCTTTGTGGCTTACTGTTCTAAAATCAATGAATAATGTGTGTGTGAATATAGTAGTTATTTACCAATTCATCTATTGAAGAACAACTTACATTATTCCACATTTTTAGTAAGCACAAATAGAGCTGATATAAATATTTCTATGTGGATTGTTGTGGGTGCATTCATGCCCAGATCGATTAGCACCATTGTTGGACACTTAGAATGGATGTACCTGTTCCTATTTCTTTTATACCATCTTCATCCTCTGGCTTGAACTGAACACTTTATATGGTTGTTTTTCATACTTCTTGTCAGGTTGATCTTAATTTTTTAAAATATGTTTTTTACTGCAGCATATTTACTATTCCTTTTTTTGTGACAAATGACACAATAAAACAGAGTGGGTGAGTTAACAAGAGAAAAATCGTTTTGACTTATACTTATAAAAATGAAAGTTTGCTTGGCTACAGGAAATGAATGTTTTGCAGGTAAAGTCTTGGGGATAGGCACATGGCAACACATATTAACAGACAGAGAGAATGTATATGCATGCATCCCTTTTGGTCTCTGTTCTTCTTCTAAAAAGGCCACTAGTGTCCCATCATGAGGGCTCCATCTGATTGATGCTATCTATTCCTAATAAACTTCCAAAAGAACCCATGATTGTTATATTAAGTGCCCATCTGGAAATCTTGGACATAAGGAAACCATATCTAGTATATAGCAAATGCCATATCCATCAATAAGTAATGAAAGTCTACAATGAAATGACATTATATAATCTCAAATAAAGTACAAAGTCTCATATTACTTTTGCTATCCCTCCATCTGTCATGACTTTACTATAATTCAGTTTATTAACCTTACCTGAGAATTTAAGCTATATTTTATCCATTTTGCTTTGTCATACTGGTCTCTTGTAAGTTGATGTCTCAAATTTGACTTTCCCAAAATAAATCTGTTGAATATTTCAAATTCAAAATCTCTAGGAGAACCTTCTTTAGGGTCTCAGCATGAGTACTTCTTGACTCATGAATTAATTTAGCTCTGATTCCAGATTCTGAAAGTGATTGGGAATGCAGGAGGCCAAGCAAATAAAAAACTTTGAACCATTGGCCAGTACTTCAATTTGTTTAAAGAGAAATACTTTTATATTTAACAAATCATGAAAAGATCACTTTAAAGGAGGTTTTGTGAAAGATACAGAGTCCAAATACAGAGTGAAATGTCTGTATATAAGGTTGATATGTCACCATAACATACACCTCGACCTTGTGGGCACAAAGTGAGGGTCCTCTTCTTCTATTTGCTGCAGATATGATGAAAGAATGGAGGAAAGGATACTTCACATTTTCAGTCAGTGCTACAGATGTGTGCAGTCTTGCTTTGTAATGGCTTCTCAAGTCTAATTTCATTTTGTTTTAGCTTTTGCAGTAAACACTAGGGATCTGCCCTAGGGTCTTTCATCAGCAAAACCAAGTACTCAATCTTGGAAACGTTGTCTAGTGCCCCCTCGCCCCCTACTTCATAGAGCTCTTTGCTTTTCACTTTTATCATGGTTTCCTTTTTATTTCACAACCCTTACATGAGAGGTTAAGAGCAGGTGAATGATTGCATGGTGAGCTCAGGAAATACTGGAAGGGAGAAAAAAAAAGTGAGATAGGGAAGCAACACCCTGAATACAGTGGAGCTAGTTACTAAGGAGAATACCTTGCTTGGGATCTCTGGATACCCCTGGGAAAGTACTTTTAAGTTATCCATTCAGGAGTAAGATGTAGTATTGTCACTAAGTCCAGTCATCATCAGCCAAGGGTTTCAAAATCCTGTCACTTCTGGCCTGCCACATACACACAGGTTAAGAGAGAGTTATCCAAGACAACAAAACAGAGAGCAGATGAATGGTGTAAGACACAGTCCACAGATACTGGAAACAGGCTTAGAACAAAGACACGTGAGGCACTGACAGTGTCTGGTGAGTCCACGTCTTTCACGGGGGTTCATTCAAGGGCATTGCTTTCTCTGAGGATGGGTCATCTTGCATTTCTATGTATCCCTTATAGTTCAACTCAAGTGATGCCAGTGGAGGTAGTCTTCATCTTATGACCCAATAATAATGCAGATGTCCTTACTTTTCATAAGATATGTTTTTGTAATAAGAGATTGTGTTCTCTTAGATTTTGAAATCTAAATTACACTTATCATTGTACCTAAAAATAAAAGTGACTGAATTCCATAAAAATCAGAGGCATCGTGAATGAATACCTACGGCTTTTGTATAAAGCTTCTTTTCAATAACAATTAGTTAAGGAAATGCTTGTTTTTAAATACTATTGAGCACAATCAAGACTGATTAAAATCATGCTATTCACTGAATGAGTGTGAAATTTATGACATACATGATTTATATATAAAGTCAAAAGAAAGTTCATCTTTATTCACAAGTAAATGGACACATGTTTCCCTTGGTTATCATAGTTTTAAGATGAATAATGTAAATTCTTTATTGCATTTTTTGGGAGAAGAACTTTCTAACAGTATAACAGGGATAATTTAAGCATTTTCTCCTATGTCATTCTACAGGTTTTTATTATTCCCTGCATATAACTCTGCATTGTGTCATTTATTCTGTGTAGTTCCATTAATATCACAGGCAAAGGTGATATTAGTTCTTGCTGCATAGTTCAAAGCTAATTAGGCATAGTGTTCTCTGTTATGTGCAGGAGTGGAAAGCAACATGGGTGCTCCTACCTTCCAATCATCTTAGCTTCTGTTCCTATTATAGTAGTTTGTTTCCTCCCTCCAATAGAAATCACACATCAGATTAGCAGCTCCTGAAAGCCGAGCATTAACTACTTTTCTATAAATACCACAGTAAAATAAAGCAACACACTCTTCTCTAGGAACGGAGAGATGATGCTGTTAGCTACAGGTGATACACACCCTATACCATTTTAATTATAAAGCCCTTCACAGATTCACTAGGAGGCCAAAGGTAGACGGAATAAAATCAGATTAGATACTAATTGGTAGGATTTGGAAACTATTCTATTGTTACTTTTCTCATAAAACATATTAAAGTTTAATATGACTAGTTTGGAGAGGTATGTGCTTACATATACTCATTGCATTTGTTAATAGAGATGTTTTAGTAATTATAGCCATCAGAAGACATCTTTATATATTCATGTTTTCTCTTTGATATCAAAGAGTGAGCTTTCAGAAAGATGAGCTGTCTGAATGGAATCCTAGCATGGTTAGGAGTTATTAGTTGTTCATGAAAAAATAGACTTAGCCAGGCATGTTTGGTATGTGCCTTTAGTCCCAGCACTTGGGAGGCAGAGGTAGGAGGATCACCACCCAGAGAATACATAGTGAATTCCAAGTCAGCCTGGGCTAGAGCAAGACCCTACATCAGAAAAAAAAAAAAAAGGCTGAGATTCATCACATTTTTTTTATTCATGCTGAGTATTTTTCAAAGCTGTTGTTATTTTCTTAATCTGTAGACACCTGAAAATTTTAATACGTGACTATTTAATAGCACTTATTTTTCGCTTCTTATCATGTATGCTGAAGTAACTAATAGTAAAATTAGTTAATAAATGAAAAAAATATAGACATATTTGGTTTTTAAATCCTGCTTGTAAAGAGGAAATGATATGTTCCCTCTCACCTAAAAAATGGAAAATAAAATTCAACTCTCATTTACCCAAAAACACATTAAATAAATCCAGTGGTGATTGCAAACTGTCAACAAAAATTGCCTCCAAAGTTCTTTCCGTTATTATTCTTGTCTTTTCCTTATTCAAAATCTGATAATTTTCTCTCTATTTCAACCAGGATTTGCTTTGCTTATCTAAAAAAAGGAGATGTGCTGGTGACTGCTTCAACAGTTTGGTCTTTGGGACATCCTCTTTCTACTCTTGAAAACCATGTAGCATCCTGTCAAACACTTGTCTAGAGCCCTGGAGGATGAACAATTACTTGGAGGAAAGTTAAAATGGCTCAGCCAATAGCCAACACTGAGGCTAAGCATATAGATACATGATTGAAGCTACTGGAATTGCCAGAATGGGCTGTGTCCATCTGCAAACTCACACATTAACATAAAAATGATAATAAGAATTTCCCAGCAAAGCCCACTCAATCACCAGTCATGGAATGCTGCATATTGTTTTCTATTAAAGACTACTGAATTTTATATATGACATGTCTCCATAGCAACAGTTCATGACACACCAACATATCACTAATACAAAGAGGAGAAGCGAGAAAGGAAATTTTATTTAAACTTCACTTATCCAATTTAATGGGAACTATTTTAAAGTTCATATGGTCACCTGCTATCACTTGGTTTTTCAATTTCTACCTATATTTAAGCAAGTTTTGGCAAAAACAGAACTTACTGTGAAATCAAATGGTGAAATCAATCTGGGTGAAAGCACTTTGAAAATATGCAACAATATGCTAAACAAAAATATGCTAAACACAATGTATGCTAATGAAGTCTTCAACAAAATGTCTTTCTTGAGCAACTTAGAAATAGAGACCTTTATACTGTTTTATCACCAGCCTTAGGGTAAAACATTCAATGACTCCTGAAAATGAGTATTCTTGTAACAACTTCATTATGGAAAGGACATTAATCATACTAGAAGTAAAATGACTGCTATTCTAAAAGTATTATTGACAGTTGACACGAAACAGTATTAGATATACCAAATGTCCAAATATGTTAGAATTTTTTTAACCAACCCACCATAATTCCAACAGAGTCACAGCATTCATTGGTGACTCATACCATTATTACGTTTACTGAGACTAACGCTGGTCTGAAATTTCTTCCATTATATTTTCAGTTCATGGAAACACACATGGATTCATTGCTAGCATCATTCTGAGGATACATATTGTGGCATCCAAGTTTCATTATGTTGTTCAGTATATATAACTTCCCTCTCACTGTAGACTCTTGGACCACAAAGGTCACAATCTCACTTGGAATAACATTCACTTGAGATAAGTATAAATATGTAAATTCTTAAACCACTTCCATGACTGAATAAACCAAAAATGAGAAGAGAATACTGAAGCCTGTATTTCAGATAATTACAGACCATAGACATCCTTTTTTTTTCAGTGAATTCACCAGCAGGGCCCAAGGTATAGATTTCATCAGAGTCTATACAGATGAATTATTTTGTGAGGGGAGTTGTTCTAAATGAAAAGGCTTCCACATATTTTTACTTTTTTGTGTACTCTTCAGTGACTTGTCCATATACTACTAGGTTTTGATGTGGTTAATGATGTCAGTGTGTGAGTACATGACATTTGTAGTTTCCCATTCTCTCTTCACATTCAAGGTTTGAT
The DNA here is from genome assembly GCA_004024765.1 of Zapus hudsonius. Lineage (NCBI taxonomy): Eukaryota > Metazoa > Chordata > Mammalia > Rodentia > Dipodidae > Zapus > Zapus hudsonius. The sequence goes on along the minus strand of PVHP010040896.1, from coordinate 2,764 downwards.
AATCAATATACCCAGGCAATGGGAAGGAAGGGATGAATCCACCACTATAAATTTATAACTGTGCTTGGAAGCATAGAATCTTTAAGATTCATGAACCATATGTAGGCTACTTAGAAATCTGCTATGCTGACCCCTTCTGTGAAGCATTAATGCAAAATCATTAGGGAAATAGGTAACCAGTTGTTTTGATTAAGCTAATCTGGTTTTTTTTCATGTTTGATATCCATTAATTTGAATTTTATGGACACCAGCAAGTGATACTAGAATATTGGATGTTGTGGCTTTTTTGAATGATATGTCTCCATAGGCTCATGTATCTTGAAATCTTGGTCCCAAGCTGGTGGCAATTGGGGAAAGTTGTTAAGCCCTTGGGGAATGTAGCTTTGCTAGAAATGGTTTGTCAGTGGAAATTTGCAGTTCAGACCCTTTGCTAGCTCACTGCTTCCTCTACGCTACTCTCCTGTGACCATCGCTGCTGTCTGGAATGCTTCTCCTGCCATGAATAAACTTCACCTCAAAACTGCAAGGTGAAATAAATCCTTTTCTTCAATAAGCTGCTCTTGTTGGCTGTTTATCTCAGCAGCAAAAATATAACTGTTACGGATGTCTTGGGTCTTGAAGTTTTTATTATTTATTTTCATAATTAGATGCATTGGATGAGCAAGTATTTTGGTGGTACCCCCATTTCCCTCCTATATGCTCTTAATGTGCTGGGGGCCCTAATAAGTGGGATTAATAGACCAGACCATGGGGTAGGGGTTATGATTGAAAAGTAGCCGACAGTTTTTTTTTTTTTTTAATTTTTGAGTTGTTATGGGGGGAGGGCAGTGTCTCTGGATATTCTCCCCCACCATGGCTCTAAACAATCATTCCACTGCCTCTTCAGCAAATTCCATGATCATGGAGGGTGAGTTTTAAGTCTTCTGTAGTGTTGAGGTTTTAAGAGTCTCTTGTTTCTGCTTTGGTCTGTGTTGAGGATCCTCTGTGACTGTCTCCTTTACCCTTTCCTAGGTTGTCTGACTTGCAGTGGAGCTAGTTCTCTTGCTCATCTCGACTCTTCCTCAGAGGTTTCATTTGGGCCCTATGTGGTAAGTTAAGGGTGGTTCATCTCTGCCTGGCTGTCAGCCATGATCCCATGTCTTCTTGGTGGAACTGGGTTGTCCACAGTTTTCACTGCCTTCTGAAAAGTATAAACAGAATCTCCATGGGAGAGTGAGATAAATATAGGTTAAATGAGACAAATATTGCTAATTTGGTGAGATTCTAATGGGTATAGCCTCTCTGTAGTCCCCTGCTTAGTGGGCTTTTCCTCTTGGAGGGCTGGATCTTGGTCTCCATAAGAGTTTGCCATGGATCTCAGGTCCAGCTAAGGTTTCCTCACCACTGAGCAGATCTCTTAGCCGATCAGTAAGCCATTGATTACCCAAGTAGGTTTAGCTCACTATCACACAGATGAGCACTCTTGTCTTGCTGTTCTCTTCCATAATGAAGTGTCCTCAATATTCTCTTAACATAGGTTGGAGTTGTATATCAATATCCTGTGCTTTCTCAGGATATTTTTGGCCAGTTGTCCCTGGAGGCTCATATAACACCTTCCATCACCACACAGGCTACCATCTGGGAGCAGGGTACCTTTCTGGATCCAGTAGGGTCTCTTGGTGTTGTGTGAATGGCATTCTGTTAAGAAAGTATGAAGATTAATGACATGGAGTTATAAGCTCTCCATCTGAAATACATTTAATTTGTTAGTAACAAGCTAAAACTTGATGATGCAGGGGAAGGTCCTGAGTTTATTACTGGTGTTAGAATTTGAAAGTATAAATTCTTGCCAATGTAGCTAAACTTTCTATATTAATACTTTGATGAATAGGTTGCATTGAGAGAATGTCACAATAGGAGAACATGAAAATAAAATAGAGTTAACAAACTCAAACAATGTAAAGGTCAGATTCTTTATGAGAAGACAAATATAGATGCAGTTAATTAAAGCACAGACTTTGAACCATACATTATATACAATCTGTTTTTTACATGACCAGTGAAAAGTAGAAAAGAAAGTTGGGGAAACTATGTTATCTCCCTGTCATCGTCAGCGCTTTTCAGGAGAATATTGGACTCATTATGAATCTGGGAAATACATTCCTTCTGTAAATTTAAGCCATTAGTTGAGTGCATTTAAGAGCTTTTAATTCTAGATAATGGTGTTGATAATCCCCGTGGGGTTGGTTTGTTTAAGTACACCATGATAACAATAATTTAATTCTATCCAAGAAAGAAAAGAATTATCTAATGCAAGGTCCATAATTTTTTATAGAATTCTTAGCTTGCCAAGTATGACTATGTAACGCTCCATTTTTAACATTTATTATAACATTAGGCTGCAGTTTTGTTACTTCTTCCTGTTAACAGAAGTGGGCTCTGATTATAGATTGTCTGGCCCATGGCTTCTGTATCATTACCGTTAGAGATTGTATATCTCAAAGAATCCTCCAACAGACATGGAGATCCTAATCATTTACTGGGACACTCATAGTATGCATATATAGGTGTATAAGTGTCAGGGGGCTGTCATGGTTTGATCCAGGTGTCCCCCACAAACAAATGAATGTGTTCTGATAGATCGATACTCAGCTGATGGCAATTTGGGAATTAGAACCTCAGTAGAGCTGTGTTGTTGGGGCGGGCTTATGGGGGTTATAAGCCAGCTTCCCCTTGCCAGTATTTGGCACACCTTCCTGCCGCTGTTTGCAGTGCTATGGCAGGG